>WOUH02000017.1:5690134-5712914 GCA_009936405.2 Stevia rebaudiana | reverse complement strand
ACACACACACACACACACACACACACCCCTTCTAACCACCCGCCACTGCCATTAACCAAAGGCTCTCGCCACTTTCACCCACCACCACGTGCCGCCGCCTCACACCACCCACACCATCCACAATTTTAAAATGGTTTTAAACATAAAAATATCCTCATTGATCATTTTACTTGAATAAGTTAAGCCAAAATTTTCAAAAAAACTGCTTATTAATTTATTGATTTTTCCTATCATAAAAGCTAATCCAAACACTTTTTTAAAAACTCATTTTCAAAAAATCATAAGCTAATAAGCACTTTTAAAAAAAATGACTTTTGAAATAAATAAGCAATCCCAAACATCCCCTAAGAATCAAGAATCAAAATTAAAGTGATACTATTACGAAGCAAAAAACATAATAACATGAAAACAAGAAAAGTTGGATTGATATGTAAAAATAAAATATCTATCTCATGCCAATATAAAAAAGCCAAAATTAATTATAATTGGATTGTAATTTCTTTCTGAAATGAAATAATTTTTTTGTATGGAAATTGTTTTCATGTTATTATGTTTTTTTAGTAGAGTTTAAAGTGTAAAAAGAGTACCCACAAGAAAATGGTACAAATATACTTGATGATTCCTTTGGTTGGCTTTGGGACTAGTGAATTCTTCCTGCTTGTCAGCACATGCATACCACTTTCCACTACAAAATCCACTTTGGCCCCCTAAATCTTACCTCACACCCCAAGCAAAGCACACCCCATTTCAGTATTCAAAGATCAAGATTTTTAATTTTAAACACAAGTCTTTATGTTATAGAAATCGATCAACAATCAATTTGCTCAAGTAATCAAACATGAGAGCTGGTGGTTTTACCATCCAACAAGCTTTAAGTGCAGATGCAGCAAGCATCATAAAACAGGCGGTCACACTCGCACGCCGCCGTGGTCACGCTCAGGTGACCCCTCTTCACGTCGCTAATAGCTTGCTCTCTTCGACCACCGGCCTCCTTAGAATCGCATGTCTTCAATCACAATCCCACTCACACCCTCTTCAGTGTAAAGCTCTGGAGCTTTGTTTTAATGTTGCCCTAAATCGTCTACCAACATCCTCATCTAGCCCTATGATAAATCCGAATCATTCTTCGCAACACCCTTCAATCTCAAACGCGTTAGTCGCGGCTTTCAAGCGTGCACAAGCTCACCAGAGGCGTGGATCGATTGAAAACCAGCAACAACCATTGCTCGCTGTAAAGATTGAGCTTGAACAGCTTATAATATCGATTCTAGATGATCCTAGTGTTAGTAGAGTGATGCGAGAAGCGGGGTTTTCAAGTACACAAGTGAAAACTAATTTAGAACAAGTTGTTTCTTCAGAGTTATCCTCTCACACGCCTCCTTCTAGTACTGATTCCAAAGAATGCACAAAACATAATAGTACCGATAATCAACATCATAATCAGGTTAAGGTGAGTAATGAGGATGTGATTTGTGTAATTGAAAATCTTTTAAACAAGAAGCGATCACAAAGCTTTGTGGTTGTCGGTGAGTGTGTTGCTACCATTGAAGGTGTAGTAGGAAAAGTGATGGAGAAGGTAGATAAAGGTGAAGTTCCTGAAGCTTTACATGATGTTAAATTTATAAAACTTCCTCTATTCTCTTTTGCGCAACTATCTAGAGGAGATTTAGAACAAAAACTTGTAGAATTAAGGAGTCTAGTAAAAGGGTTTATGCAAAGAGGAGTTATACTTTATATTGGTGATCTTAAGTGGATTATTGAGTGTAGGACTAGTTCTTTTAGTCATGGAAGGGGATATTATTGTCCGATTGAACACTTGATTATAGAGTTTGGACGATTAGTTTCTGCGATAAACCGCGAGATCAATGCGAAGCTTTGGATAATGGCAATATCATCTTTTCAAACTTACATGAAGTGTAGAAATGAAAACCCTTCACTAGAAATCATTTTGAAGCTTCATCCTATTACTATACCCGCGGGGAGCTTAAGCTTGAGTCTTGTTCCACAAAGGTATACAACCGGGTTACATGGCCGGAAACAAGTCTTTTCTTTTTGCTTGTTCTTGCCTTCTCTAGATGACATTATTTTTTCTATAAAATAATAATAGTTAAAAAAACTTGATGTGTTTTTGAAAATCCCTTATATCCTTTCTCAAGATTCTTCTTTTTAAAGATTTGATCATTTGAATCAAATCAAGTATATATACCAACGAAGTTCATTTTGGTATGGAACTTTATTTTCTTCTTCCTGCTTTTCTTTTCTTATATGTCATTAGCATTAATACTTAAAGTGTATCTATCATTAGGAATAACTAAATGGATTGGATGTGTAAGAAATTTTATCTTTCATATATAAAGTACATTATATATTTATGGAATTTTACTTGTTATGGTTGTGTTTTATATAATAATATTTATAATTACAGTGACACAGAAAATGAGGGTCGAAGAAAGAATGACAATGGAGATATTTCAATAATGCTTGAAAGCGAAGAGGAGAAGCAACTTACATGTTGCTTCGATTGCTCGGTGAATTTCAAAAGTGAAGTTAAATTAACCTCAAGATCCTCAAGCCTCCCTTCATGGTTGGCTGATGAGAAAAAACTAGTAAATAATCAAGATCAAGTGAGTATATATCTCGTATATTCAATTACCATAATGCTATACATTCTTTAACTTGGATAATGACAATAATAATATATAGACTCTAATATTATTCTTATTTACTAAATTCAGGAATATTGTGCTTCAGTAAAAGATTTGTGCAAGAAATGGAACTCAATCTGCGATTCAGTTCATAGAACCAAACCCGTATTTCAAAGAAGTTTAAGCTTCTCTTCTGTTACGCCTTCTTCACCAGCTTCTTGCTTTACCTACAATCAAGAAAACCTTAATTCCATTAGAACGTCAAAACTTGTGGAGAAAAACTTTGAACCATATAATCTTCACGATGATGGAGACTGCCTACAAAGGTTTCCATCAATCCATAATTCGACGCCAAATTCAGTTTCTTCAAGTGATCACATGGAGGTCGAATACGTGCAAAAGTTCAGAGAATTCAATGGAGAGAACTTGAAAGTTCTATGCAATGCATTAGATGAAAAGGTTCCATGGCAGAAGGATATCGTTTCTGATATTGCGGGAACGATACTAAAGTGCAGATCTGGAATGTTGAGAAGAAAAGATCAGCAAAACAATGATGAACCAAAAGAAGAAACTTGGTTTTTCTTTCAAGGAATAGATTCACAACTAAAGGAGAAGATTGCTAAAGAACTAGCCCAAATTGTTTTCGGGTCTTGTTCGAATTTCATAAAGATTGCACTAAGCAACTTCTCGACGTCGCCAAGATTGGATTCAAGTGATGAACCGAGAAACAAGAGGTCAAGAGATGAACAGAGTTGTAGTTATCTTGAAAGATTTGCTGAAGCAGTATCTTTAAATCCTCATAGGGTTTTCTTGGTTGAGGATGTAGAGCAAGCAGATTATAGCTCTCAAATGGGTATAAAACGCGCGATTGAAAGAGGCAAACTAACACACTTGAATGGAGAAGAAGTTAGTTTGTGTGATGCGGTAATTGTGTTGAGTTGTGAAAGCTTTAGCTCGAGATCAAGAACATCTTCTTCACCAGTGAAGCAGAAAGTACAAGAAGAAGAAAGCCCTTGTGCATCTTTAGATTTGAATGTTTCATTTGATGAATATCATGATGAGCAATCCATGTTCGTAGATGATATAGGGTTACTTGAATCTGTAGACAAATGTATCAATTTCAACATTCAAGATTTGTCACTGTAAATCTTGAATCTTGAACTTAATATCCTATCTAGTTGGCACAAACTTTAAATGCAAAAATTATTTCTTACTTCAAATATCTCATCATCATTACACTTGATATGAGTTCTAATAGTAATTCGGCAATGTTCTTGTACACACTACTATAGAACTAGCATTCAAATTAGTTGGTAAGCCATAGCGACTGATTTGTGACCAAAAAAGTGGTCACAAATATCACCTGAGGTATCTTGTTTTGCGACAGAAAGTTGCAACCAAGGGGTTAGTTTGTGACCGATTTTACGACCGGAATAGAAATCACAATATTTGCAACTGGTTTGAGATCGTTCCCCTTTGTTGGGAATAGTTTATGATTGGCCGTTTTTTTTTTCTTCTAAGAATTCAAGAAACAGTGTCGAAACGACTGAGTTTCTTAGTATAATCAATTGTTGATGCAACTTGTTAACGTGTGATTTGAGATTGTTTCTTGTTTGAATGAATCTTGACCATATCTTGACTCGAGTCAAGCTTCAAAGTGATAAGTCTCGGGTCAGTAACAATTTTCAACTTAAGTAGTTAGCATGAGGTGTGGACTTTGGGCTTTTCCTTTAGGAGGTCGCAGGCTCAAAATCTTGCCCAATTAAATTGCTCTGGGCAATTTTATGTGATGAGGAGAAAGTGCAAATTGGATAAATGTCACATGCTCAAACTTGAGGAAGTGAGAGGGTTTATGATTCCATCTAGGGGTACGGTCTCACGGATTCCTCGACCTTGACTACATCGTTCGGTTTCCCGTGGCTATCACGCGAGATCCTCTGCTGTTAAAAAAAAAGTATGGGTCAGTATATTATGAGTGACACACGAGATTTAGAGTATTTTAATTTTTTTCATGCTTGTTTTACTTTTGTTTTACCGCGTTTCATCCTAACGCGACTGATTAATTATGTACATATATGCATTTTAAATAATAAATTCAAAATATTAAATCTTTGTCTTTGTGGATAGATTGAGTGTGGATAGTGTATTGGCCCAGGCGGTTCAATCACTCGATTCTTACGAACACATGAACACGATATTTTGGAGACAACTCAACTCTTTTCTTTACTATTCAAATCAAACGAACTTATGATGAAAAGGAATAATAAAACAACTAACATATGATCCCTATTTATAGACTGACAAACTTGGTCAACAAGTTACTAAACCTAATTACCAAATTTAAATATTACTTGTCAAAACAGACCCCTTACTTACTAGTTAATTCAAGATTAACCTTCATTCACCCCTTAATATTGAATTGTTCTTCTTATTGCTTTTGTTCTTCCTCTTTAATTGACTATAGCATACTTGTTTCACTGGCTCTTCAAACTTATCATTCGTTCCTTCCATATTCAACTTTGACCTTACATTGTCATTTTCTTTCTTCACTTGCTTCTCCTTGTCAACTTGTTCCTAATCAAGGCATCAAAAAAAATCTTTGGAATCGTTCCAAATTGAAACAAACTTTCATCCACTTTCCTATTTGGTTTATTGTCAGGAATTTGAGCTTTGATATTTTCTTTCTTTTCAACATCAATGTAGTTAGGATTACAAAATACTTGAAGCTTAATGATGTAGATCCTATTCATATTTCTTTGAACCTCTTTCAACAATCTTCCTTTTTTATCATAAAGTATCAAAATCCCATTGCCAATTCCAATCTTGCATCCTTGAATGCCATCTTATTAATATCTGCAAACTGCTCGATCGAGGAAGATATTGGCAAATATTTAAGTTTTGGTAAGATAATTTACAAATTTTCTTACCAAAACTTATTCTTCAAGTGTTGATTCCAAACTCTTGTACTTTGACTATATTACTTCCAACTTTGCAACAAATTCATCAATACCTTCTGTTTCTCACATCTTCATTCCATCTAATTCGCTTCTCAACATCTGAAGACGAGCCTTTTGAGTTCTTTCTGCACCAAGATACCGAACTCTTAGTGCTTCCCAAACATCACATGGTTTCAAGTACTTTGATATCTGAAGCAAGTATCACATCTTCCGGTAGAGTTTAGAAGATGACACCAAGAGCCAAATACTTCTTTCTATCTTCCATTCTTCTCCCCATTTCTGAAACAATCGCATCCTGCAAACCATTCGCATCCAACACGATCTTCATCATAACCGACCAAGCTACGTAGTTGGTTGATGTGAGTTTCGGTTCTTGCAAAGTCAAACTACTCACCGATTCCTTAACAACTCTTGTGTTCTCGTTCTTATCACCTGTCATAGAGACTTTTGTTTTTCTGACTACGAACGCGAATGGACCCGAACATGTCTGAACAAAAAAGTTTCACGAAACAAAAATCCGACTTAACAGGAACGTGGTCCTTGAAATACTGAACAAACCCTGAAAAAACAAACTCGAACGGACAATACACGCTCCCTCACGCGCGTGATTAGCTAAGCAAGTGAATGCCACTCGCAGGAGATCTGGTGGCACATGGAGGCGCATGCGGTGGCTTAACAGCGGCAAATTCAGTCGGTCGGCAAGTCGCACGGTGCCGGACGTCATGGTGGAGGCGGTTTGGTGAAAGAATCTTCTGAAAAAAGAATCACGGTTTGGCTCGCTTCCTATTCGAACCGATTTCTTGCATTTCTTTCTCACCCGTTTTTGATCTTCAAACCATACCCGCTCTAATACCTATTGTTGGCCTAGACGGTTCAATCAATCGATTCTTATGAACACACGAACACGATATATTGGAGACAACCCGATTCTTTTCTTTACTATTCAAATCAAACGAACTTACAATTAAAAGGAATAATAAAACAACTAACATATAAATATTACTTGGTCTACAAGTTACTAAATCTAATTACCAAATATAAATATTACTTGTCAAAACAGAGCCCTTCCTTACTAATTAATTCAAGATTAACATTCACAGTGAAGTACACAAGTATATTATAAGATGGATCAGGGAGGCTGATACCTTCAAAGTATATATATATATTTTATTTGAACATGCTTGATCATGATTCATTTTAATGAACCTTAATGGAGTTCATATTAGGAAGAACAATTTGCATTTTCGAAAAAGACACTAGACTTTAATGAAACTTGTGCACAAAGACGAGCATATGGCAATCAATATGTGCATATAGAAGACCAAGTCGGTGGGGCTCCATAACAAATTATTTGCTTATAATTTCCCACAAGGAGTTTTAAAGTATCACCTTAAAAAGTATTTAAAGGTAAAAAAATTAATAATAAGACATGCACAAATGATGTCTTTAATTTAAAGACATACGTTAACGATTCTTGAAATATTTATTTGCTAGTGAAATTAATAATATTTACTTTTTTTTAACATGTAGTATTAAGTAAGCATACGTAAATCACATTGTATCTTACTATTATGAGGCCATTTAAATGTATGTTATATGTAAATGTAAAGTCTGATTTTTATTATTATATATATTGTACAGTAGTATACCTCCAATATATATTGGCGAGATCATCTTTTCCTCATTATTATTATTATATATATAGTACAGTAGTATATATACCTCAAAATTTCTTCCAGAATCTCATGAACGCAAGAGACATTGATTTAAACTATTTCTTTATTAGAGAGCTTGTCTTCTTTCGTATGCCAAATACACATGCGAATTTTATTTCAGCCAAGCTACAAGTCATGGATAGATATCTTCACTAAAAGTCTTTCGCAACATCAATTTGAACACTTTTGGACAAAGTTTCGTCTTAGACCACCGTCTTTCCGTTTGCGGGGGGCTTAAGCATACGTAAATTACATTGTATCTTATTAGTATCAGGTCATTTATTTGTATGTAACATGTGTAGTCTCATTATTTTAATGTATAGTTTACCTCCCATAGGTGAGGTTATCGGTTATCTTTTGCTTAATAACATTGTTGACTTTCTTTATTTTTCTACACCTCTCTCTCATATTAAATTTGTAACATTATTTATTAACAAAAAAATAGAAATCATATATAAATTAAATAAAAAAAATTGATTTACAAATTATAAATATTACAATTTTAAAAGCTTGGTCATAATTTTATGAGATCAAATTTAATTTTTAAGCTATAGATTTGTATTTAGTTGTTTAAGATCACGAGACATAATTTTATAAAGTTAATTTTTTTTTGTTGTTAGAAAATTTAGTCTTTTTTTTTTTTTTTAATCTATTTGACTATATATTGTTTCTACATGTAATATTTAAAATTTAAGTATTTAATTATCAAATTTCTTATTTAACCAGCGTAACACGGATGTTCTAACCTAGTGTAGCAATATAATATACTCCTAGTTTGGTGGTGGAGAAAAAGAATCATCATCATCATCGTACTCAGTATATCCCACCTAAAGGTAGGGTCTGAGAAAGGTAAGATGAAAACAAGTCTTACTTATACCCAAAGGAATAGAGAGGATGCTCCGGAAGACCCCTGGCTCATGATGTCTGATTAACCGTCAACCTAACACTTTTAACATTATTTTCACAAAAATAAGTAAAATAACATTAAAACTAGTACAATTTTACTTTTGACCCCCGATGGTCCACACATCTACATTATATGCGGTCACCGCAAACGGGCCAATGGTGGGAAAAAAGAACGTGGGTAATTTATTTACCGACAGATCACAACATGGTTTACTCCTAATTCACTAGACCAATACTACATATGAATTATCAAGCGACATACGAAATGCAGTTTTTATATAAATCAAATTTTATACATTTGTTTTGGTCGAATCAGATATTTAGATGACATACTAAGTGACATTTGTCTTAATGGTACTCTACGTAATTCTTAAGTGGAAGGTTCCATATTAGAGTTTCACCCAAAGCAAATTAAAACTGTAGCGTGACACAATGAGTTTTCTCATAAAGTGAGTTTTTTCTTGAATTAGTGAGGTGAGGTTGTCACAATTTTAACGATTAATTGAGAAAAAACTAAGCTGTTCACATGATAAGGTTTGATGACCGTGCAATTTGCCATTAAAAAAATATATTAGATGACACGCGGCACACAATTCACATGCGCCATTCTATAACAGTGGAATTATGACATTATGTTACTATCTTTTTAATAGTAATTTATAGATCATACACCAAATGAAATTGAATTTAAAATAAAACGAACTTATTTTTTTAAACTAACTAATGTTTCTGATCTTGGGTTTTGATTAAAGGCCTAAAGGTAGTATAAGGTTTGTGCATGAAGTAATACGATTTCGTATTACTAGTACACAAATAAAAGCAAAATCTTCTCTTAGAAATATCAACAGAAAGAAAGAGCACAACTTTTTATGGTGTGTGATGTGTTTCCCAAAAAGAATAACTTTCGACCTTTGGTTTTAGTAACACCCAACATTCCAGTATTACGAAAAAGCATTAAAAGGTGGGATTTAATTTGATATAAATACACGATTTATACAAATTAATTAAGAAAAAGAAAGAAAAAACTATAACCTAAAAAGCAAAAGCAAGAAACATTAGTATTATGAAATTCAAAGATAAGCATCTCTTCTTTAAACCTTAAAAGACATCTACTTTAGAATCGCCAAAAAAAGATTATTATCTTCTTTGCTTTAAACTTTTTATAACCCACTACCATAAGGATGGAATTTGTCTTTTAATCTTTATCTTTCAACCTAACTAGAGTTTCAATTCATTACCCCAATTAAGTTGCATTCTTATGTTAGCATTCATATATATGTTGTTTATACTAGCCCACTTGATAGAGGCTTGCCTCTTAGAATGAAGTAAGGTTGTATTATGGGTGTAATTTAGAATTAGGTAAAATTTGTTGTTCAAAAAAAATTATGTTGTTTATATTGAAGATTTTCCAAAATCATCTTTTATTACTTCTCGGAAGGGTGAGCAAAGTGGACGTCTACGGCCCATTATTTTAGGGTGGCATAATTTTCCAAAACCATAATATATATTTTAATGTATTATTTATTTTATATAAAACTTTGTAATTTGATTTACTTTGGATTTTAAAACCATTAAAATATAAATGATAACAAGTATAAAGTTTGAAATAAGCCTAATTGTAAGTAATCCAACTAACCCATAAAGTGATTTAAACATTATTAGCCTAGAAATATGTTAAAGTGGTAAACATGTAGGTTATAAAATTATAAAATGTTAGAAGATAAGCCTGTAAATGAACCAAATAAACATAAACACGAACATGAACACATAAACGAATACAAATTTTGTATTCGTGTTAACTTCAACTGAATACGAACAAGAACACATACATGAACACAAATTTTGTGTTCGTGTTAAACATGTTAACTTTAACCGAACACGAACACAAAATTTGTGTTCGTGTTTGGTTTATGTTTGTTCGTTAATAACTTAAAAAACAGTTCACGAATAGAAATGAACAAAAACAAACAGTTGACGAACAGAAATGAACACAAACGAACGTAAACAAATGAACAAACATAAATGAACACAAATGAACATAATATAATATAATTGAACAAATATAATCATAGAATACAGACATGACACAAATGAAGTATTTGTAAATTAATGATATTTACATATTATTATTTTAAAATAATATGTAAAAAAGTAGTTAAATGACTACAAACGAACATAAATGAACATAAATAAACGAACATACATAAACATAATTGAAGAGTTCATGAACATAAATAAACGAACCATTGGTGTATTCATGACTTTTGTTCGTGTTCATTCATTTGATAAATAAACGAACATAAACGAATTTCCGCCAAACAGTATACAAACTGTTCGGTTCATTTACAGACCTACTAGGAGATCCTCAAGATTCGCTTAGTGTTAAGATTATATCATTTTACTACAATACATTGGTCTTGTTTATTTTATAACTATTATCTTCATATTATTCATCTTTTATATATGAATATTGAGTTTGTTTTTAGAGGCTTATTTTTTTTCTCGCTCAGGGCTCCAAATTTTTTTATGATTCTCTGAAACACCCAAAAGCAATGTTTTAATAACCGAAATTTTAAACCAAAAAAATGTTTTAACCGGTTGTACGGGACAGTGCAACCGGCTTACTAGTTAACCCTTTGATTTCATAAACTACAACTTCAACTCATAAATACTTCAAAGTCCAAAGTTCCATAGAAAACAATCCAAAATTTAATCCATAATCAAAATATAACCCAAAAACCAAGTTGAAAGTAGTAAAATTCCCAACAAAGATTAATAAAAAGTGTATGATATGTTTAGGACATTGGAGTGTTGAATGCGTCAAGTTCATGATCGTCATTAACGAACCCAGTGAATTGTTGAATGTATGGTTTTTTCGAATATAATATGATCGAGTGATCGTCGAAGGTGACCTTTAAAATTAGCATACTTGGGTTTTTTTTTTTTTTTTTTTTTTTACCCTAGGAATATAACCGGTTTACCGGTATGAACCAGAAAACAGTGAAACCGGCCGGTTTGATTTCACCAAAACCACCCAGTAAAACCACCATCTACCGTACCGGCGAAAAGTCTGATTAGCATTCATCATCCTTAAGCCTAATTATGAGTTAGTCAGAAGTCTTTGACACACGGAGGTATGGTGTCTTTCAAATGGCAGATAAATGTATGCTTTACCAAAAGTGTGATTAGCATTCATTATCCTTGAGCCTAATTATGAGCTAGTCAGAAGTCTTTGACACAAACACATATGGTGTCTTTCGAATGGCAGATACATGTAGGCTTTTTTTTGGTTGTCTATCCATTCTAGAAAAATTGGATTTCAATAATTTGTATTATGACATTAACTCACTAGAATGGAAATGGAATTTCCATCGCGAAGGTTTCAATCCAGCCACAGGTTCCCGTATTTACATTTTTGAATAGAATGCACATAATGCTCAGTGGAACCATGCATCGGATAAACCATTAACAAAGTTTCAAAGAATGCACATAATACTCAGTTAAATTTGTATGCAAACGATATATTTAAAACATACAAATAACTCATTTATATAAGGGTCGAACAATTGCAGCAAAATTTTGCAACTATATGCGAAAAGATTGACAGCTGGAATATAAAGGCATTAGTAGTGAACTAAAAATTGCTACTTAACGCTACAAGGAGTCCTCTCACTCCTTCCCACTGGCACCAGCGCCACATCAGTTTTTTCCACTTTTCCTCATTTCACTAGGCATAGTTCCACTTTTCACCACTTTTCCCTACTTTTCCACCTCATCACATATTTAATATTAATATTAATTAAACTTTTTTTAACATTAAAAAAAAGACTTTCATTTGGAGGGTCTTCTATGTGATTGGGTGATATTGTTTGACCCGCTGCCTTCAAAATCATTATATGTAAGATGATACACGTCTACATGATTTTTCTTAATTTTCGTGGATGCATTTGTTTTGCCGGATAGTGTAGTATTTGCCACTTTCCTTTTAGAACACCAAAGGCTCGCTCCACATCCTTACGTGCCACTTCTAGTGCCTTCTTGAAGCGCTGGCGTTTCAAATCATCCTCAGACAGATCATTAAAACTTTTCACTACAGTTGCCCAACTAGGATAAATACAATCGCAAAGATAGTACCCAAACTTGTATTGCACACCGTTAACCATAAATGGACATTTTGGGGCGCTTCTATCAACTATGTTGTTGAATAACCATGAACGGTCAAGTACGTTTAGGTTGTTGTTCGCCCCCTGTATTCCAAAATACGCATGCGTAAACCATAAATCTTGGGAGGCAACCATTTCAAGCATCATCGTGGGAACCTTGTAATCACCACGTGTATATTGTCCTCTCCATTTAATCAGACAATTCTTTCACTTCTAATGTGTACAATCTAAGCTACAAAGCATCCCAGGGAATTTGTGTCTTGTTTCATGTGCTTGGTAAAGCGGTTGAACATCATGATAAGTCGGCATTCAGAGGAATTCCTTTTTGTATAAAGCAATGACACCATCACAAAAGTTGTCGAGACTGTCACGTGCCGTTCTCTCGGATATCAGTAAAAAATCATCTAGAGAATCTGGACAATTACCATACGCTAATTGTCTGATGGCAGACGTGCATTTTTGAAGTGCCGTAAAACTTTGATGACCCCTTGCATCATATTTTGTTTGAAACCATTCGTAGTTCATTTCCATGTCTCCAGCGATTTACAAAAATAATTCTTTTAGCATACGGAATCTCCTTGAAAACATTTCGGGGGTGTCTGTTGCGTTTGAATCATCAAATTAAATATTGGTCAAACAAACGTTTGTGTGATTCTTCACGATAGTCACGACCTATATATCTTAAAGAAAATAAATACAAATATAACTATAGATGAATATTAAAATGGTAATATTTCATACTTTTTGGTAAAACTTTTTTGTGAATTTATTACTAACCTTCTTGAAGAGGACCCCGTCGATTGGGAATTTATTTGTAAACTCGCGGATACAACGTAAGTTAAATACTTGTAATTTCGCCACATAAGTTTGTCCTCTTTATCTTCGAAACTTGACGAATCGTATTGGCTAAACGGCTCCATTTTTATCAAAGTGTATTGGGTGAAAAATTTAAGAATATAGTTGAGAATTGTAAAGAGAATTTGAAGAAATGATGTGAAAAATTATTAGAAAATGTTGGGTTTATATAAGATTGAAAATAATATATTTTTTTCAACGGTCATTTGCCCCCCAACGGCAAAAAATTCAAACCATTCCAATCGGTGAGACTCGATGAGAACACCCCGAGTATTCCCGTCCCGAGGCCGGGGGGGGGGGGGGGGTTCCCGATCGGGGCCGACCCCTCCCAGATCCACACCTAGTGTCACCAAGTAACTTCCAATAAACTAATTAGATACCGATCTTCACATACTTTCGAATATCATTTTTGTTCAATTTTTTTGGTAAAGTTATTCGAAGCAACTTCTAATACCTTTTTTTTGAACGGCAGATGTTATTAGTTATTATGTTAATATCACCAAGTTAGCTAACAAGCCAACATATAGTAAGTGTGTGCCCCTGCTAACTTTGTTCATTTATAGTGAAATTAGGGCATCCATCAGTTTTTAAAATATTAATTTATAGTGAAGTTCCGGCATTATAAGTTTCTAAATTATCAAATGATCAATTTAATAGAACCATCCTCATCCACATTCTCATACTTTAATTATAAATTACACTTATTTTTTTAAATTTAATTTTAAAACTTCAATTCTCATATTTATCCCTACTTAAATAAAATAGACGTGTTTTTTCAAATACTTTTAATATATTTTTTCTCTTTTTTATATACTCACAATTTATAAACAAATACATGTAAAAGTTACGAGAGATGAGGCCGGGGTATAGAAATAGAATTGAGGATTCCACTATATATGAATGTTGTTTGGACATAAACTTTGCTAGGCAATAAAATATAAAACACTTAGACTATGCGTATTAGTAAGGGAGTAAATAAAGGGTGAGTTATGACGCGTCAGTGTCACACAGGAGAGATAAGAGTTGATGGAAAATGAGTGTAGTGAGTGAGTGGAGGTGAGAGAAATGAGTAAAAAATAGAAGGGTGAGGTGGTATATTATGATTAGTTGAAAAAAAAAACTCAACTACCCCCCTCCTACGCCGTGATGCAGACCACGCCACACCCTACCACGCTGACCACCACGCCCCTCCGTTTCGGTGTTCAGGGGCGTTAAAGCCCCTTCCACCCCTCCCACGCTCCACTATGGGCAGTCTTAGGAAAAGCGCCGTGGGTGTCGCATATTTTTCTTTATTCTAATGGTAAATCAAAAAAATCTAGTCTTTACTTTGACAAAACATATATCAATAACTGCATACAAAATTTTCTAGAGGAATAAAGAACATGCAAAGTGAACAAAGTTATAACTCATTGACATAATTGCTAATACATGATTAGTGGACTTAACCTTGTAGTTTATGATTAACAAATAAACTAATGATGGGAAGTGTACAGATATGAGTGGTTTGCTAAAATGTGGAGCGAATGAGATTGTGGAATCTAATTTCAAAATCAGGGAGGAAGATACTCCATGAGCATACATTGATTAATCAATATAATTAAACTAGAGTTTGTTAATACATAAATGTTAATAAAAATGTAGAAAGTGGACACCCCTTTTAAAACAAAAGGTATTCACTTTTAAAACCCCTTTGTGGGTAATATAAAAACTTTTCTTTCTGCAACTTTCCCCCCTCCTTTTTATATGCCTTCTCCTTTTTTAGTTTCTTGATATTAGTTTTATTTCCGTAGTATTGCTGGCTTGCTGCATAATGTACATGGTACGTAACATGTCTATAAAGAAAGGAATTGTCAATCTCTTTTAATATAGTTGTAACACGTAAATGAGAGACAGATGGATCGCATAATCAGTTGTAGGGCTGTAAACGAACCGAACGAACACGAGACCTCTGTTCATGTAAAATTAAACTTTTTATCACATTAAATAAATATAAAGGTAATCATTTTATAAAAAACCATAAACATAAAATGTTTGATAAACTTGAAATAACAATTTACAAAGTTAAGATAATAAACCAAACATTGAAAATTTAAGGATATAAACACATTTAATAAATGACATAAACAAACGAACGTAAACGAACAGCTTACCGAACGTTCACGAACACAAATGAATGAACGAGACCCCTGTTCAAGTTCGTTTGTTTAACTAAACAAACAAAATTTCTTGTTCGTGTTCGTTCATTTATTAAACAAACAAACACAAACGGACTTCCCACCGAACGGTTCACGAATTGTTCACTGAACGTTCAGTTCATTATACATCCGTAATCAGTTGTGTAACATTCTGGTATAGCAGACGTGACGGGACCAGAGAGGGTTTGAGATGAAAGGGGTCATTCGGCAATCGTCATTCAATTCAACCGATAAAAAAAAGGTTTTATAATAATATTTACCCAGATTCATCACTTTTTCATTCAAGTGCATTTTTTTCAATGAGTTTTGCAAGCATAGTTTCGGTCCATTTTTAACAGATACCGTCCATAATATTTTAAGTTTTAACAATTTATTTTCTTTTACGCTTAACATAAAATTGTTTAGACTAAAATGTTAAAGACGAATATTGTTACGACTTAAAATGTTATGAAAGATTTTGTTTTAACGTGTACTGAAACGCTAAGCCACATAATTTAAAAGCGAAAAGTGCAGTTAGTCTGTACTTTTTTTATTGTATGACTATTATTTTGTTACTAACAGTATATAAAATTACCCTTAGCCACAATAAAATTTAATTCTTTACATGTTTATTTGGATTTCAGAAACTTATTAATAAATTTTTCAGTTTGTTTTTTTCATTGTCTGAAGTTGATCTACAAATAGTAGTTGGGATCTTAAATCATAACTTAAATATCAAGATTTGGACTTTGCGAGGTTGTTCGTCCTTTTCTTTTATTTTGATTAGATGGAACATAACACTAATAGGGGTAGGGTTGTGATAAAAAAGTAATCATAATTTTAAAAAAATCATAAATTGTCTCAAATGAACTCTATTTACACTCATTCTAGTGGATTTGTAATTTGCTTGTCAATTTTTAAATCGAAAACATTAAAGTTAAACCTAAAAAAATGACGAGTAAAAATACATAATAATGAGCAATAAAACACAATGAATTGAAAAAGTAAATTAAGAGTATTCATCACAAACATTTCAAGTCTTATTAGTTTCGTTATTGTTAAAACTTGAAACGTTAGAAACAAAAATGTTCAGCCTTGATACTTAGGGACGCAGATTTGAAAGAATTAAAACGTTTGGGATGAAAACTTTTAAGACTTGTTAAGGGAGGTTCTTGTCAACAGAGGACTGAAACTATTAAGTATAGCAAACTTTAAGGATAAAAAGTGTATTTTACTTTTTAAATAAATAAGACAAATACTTAATTAAACATTAACAAATTTAAATAATTTTGAAATTTAAATTTATTTTATAACTTAAGATAAAACAAAAAAAATATAAAAAGTTTAAAAAGTGTAGTGTTATTGTGACATTATTTGAAATTATTTATTAAAATTAATTATATACGTATATAGTAAATAAAACATTTTACTCGGACTTGTTTTGGCCTTTATATTCCCGTTTTTTTCCTAATAAATTCTTAGTATTTATTAGTTGCCATCTACTTTTAATAGCTAAGAATACAAAATAAACCAATTAAAATTTAATTAAACTAAAGAACATCGAGCAGGAGCTAGGTTGGAAGACTAATCCTTTAAGAAAGCCACATAGAAAAAGAGGGCATAAATCGATATTGTTCATTAGGAGTTTATTGGTCATTCAACATCATTTGATTTTTATTAGCATAAGGCCACGCTGAGTCGTCCTATCCTTACTTTTTCCCATTTTACAAGATTTCGTCTCACTTTTCCCCACTTCGTCTCGTTTTCCTAATTTTACTGTTTTCTTCCCTACACTCAACGGCTTCATCCGGTGATCACTCCCCACTCCACCTCGTACCGAGCCCGGGGGTGCGGTATTCCCGACCGGCCCGGGTTCACCCTGGCTCCTTCCCGTACCCACACCGTGTGATGTACAAATTTAATAAAATGGCTTACTATTTTGACCCTATGATATATCTTTTCTAACTATTTTGCGCAGAAAGAAATCTTTTAACTGTTAGTTCCCCTGACATTTGAATTTTTAACCTTTGTTGCTCAAATGCTAATACTACCCGTTTTTTTCAATTAGATCCCTCCTCTTGTGGCAAAATAGTTAGAAGAAATATAACACAGGGGCCAAGGTTTTAGTTCACCCTTACTATTGTTACTACTAATGTTATTAGCATTATTATCTAAAGATAGTAAATATGATACTGTTACACATCTAACTTATCAATACAACGTAGTTTTGATAACAAAAATCAAATCTCTTAATAAAAATTACATTTCTTTGTTTTGCAATTATTTCTCGATAAATATGGTCAACGTTCCACTTCTTTAGAACGTGTTCTTCATTGCTCCATCAAACTCTATACATGTTGCTCGTCAATCAATCTCCATATACATGGACACCCACAAGTTGATCTTCACTTGCTTTTCACTATACTCTAAAGCGATCAGGTATGTAGTCTTTATAATGATCGCGTTGTCCAAATCCACCTGCATGCTACTCCCCAATTTGATTTTTAACAATATTGTTCTTAATTTTTTCCTACCAATAAAATATTGAGTAATTTCAGTCCACCCTTAACTACTGTTGTAAAAATCGGCCCACTTGACCAAGTAGTGAGTGTTGGATCCTCGGCAAAAGAAGATACATTGGGTGAGTTGGGAAGTGGTAACAACTCCAAAATATGTCAGGGGTTTTGTTGGGTCTCACATAATGGATGGTTGTGCATCCTCACGTTCGTGTTGATCCTCTCGGTCGTGGTGCTCTCGATTGGGCTTCTCGGTGATTAGGTTAGTTGATCGTTCATTATTATTATTATTATTCACGTGAAACGTAATTTGTACCAGTCGATCCTTAGAGGTCGAGTGCAATAGTGAATCTTTTGTTAATCTTCATCTTGTTCGTGTTCTTGTTAGTGCGTTCTTGTTGTTTGTTTAGATTCCGCCTAAACAAACTGTTTACATCGATATCACAATGTTAGAAACTGATTCGGGACTAACAATAACCAAGAACTAATATAACTCGAGAACCTAAAACAAACTCGAGAACTCCTATTATGGACCGAGAAACATCAAAACTAATACATAGCCTAACAATCTCCCCCTAGTTTTATGTTTCCGGTGATTCTTCATTCTAATTAGCTTCAGGGTCTGTCTTCTTGTCAATTCCAGGAATATTAGGTTTAAACATAAAAGCAGACACACCTTGCATTCCTCCAGCCCATGCACTATGTTTCACTGCAGCTCTGACCGTTAACACAAACTCCATTGCATCCGCAAGGTGATCCTGATCAACCTTAATCTCCTGTTTCTCCAAAAGCTTCAAGTCTTTCTCACTTAAACTCATCAGATCAACCGGATCATAAAACTAATACTCAATATCTCCACAGTTAATGATCACACCGTGCGTTTTTCTCGTCAAATCCCCAAAATTTAAAACCATCCAGAGCACCTTTAGGCATATCAGGTAGAATTGGAATCTTTTTCACCTTCTTTGTCGCCGGCCATTTAAGTTCAACTATATCCAAATCAATTGGATTTCCCAAGGAATTGGTAGTGTTCTTGATTCACCTGGATACAGTAAGTTGAATATCAGTGAAACCAACCTTGGCATGTTTTTGCAAAGAGTCAAACCACATCTGTCCCTTCTTGTTATTCGTCGGATTGAAGAATGGTTTTCCTGCAAGCTCAGCTAAATAAACAATAGTGAATGATTTGAAATCAGCTTGATTCTCATAATATTCTATACTCTTTGATCCCGCTCTCCTTATCCTCCACAAATTCTTCATTTCATCAAATCCCCAGCATAAAATATAAGACCTTTCTCCTTCATAAGTAATTGTTGTCATCCACATCAACATCGAATCTGGTTGAATTAATTGTTTGTGTGTCTTTAGCAGCTTGATCAACTCGGTTCCCGACAATCATAAGCTCACGTTGTTTAGCGCTGCTGACCAGAAATCCAGTACCTCCTTCAAAATTTTTTTTCATCATTTCAGTGCGATAACTGGTACGTTGAACAAAGTCTTCTTGAGTAGTTGATGGTCCAGCAGCTTCTGATGTAGAAGTCTGGGCTGTATCACTTGCAAAATCTCCACCCAAATTTTCGTGAAGCTTTTGTTTCAAATCAAGGACAATCGCAGACATTTGCCCCAAATCAGTCTCAAGAGACCATGTCTTTTCACTTTTAATATCATTGTCAGCTCTCGGCTCAATAATGACCATGCTGTGTGACATTGATTCCTGTTCAAGCTCAAAAACTCTTTTATATAGCTCAACAATATCTACAGGTTCATCATCGGGTAGAACATTTTTCCCTTTATCTGCTCTAGCACCCTGATCTTGTTCTAAGAACACATCATGATCCATATCTTCGACTTGCTGTTAACTTGATGAGGATCCACCAACAAAACTCCTAGATTGAATAATTGATTCTGTTGGTTATGTAATAACTGGTTCAGTGATAATCAGTTTAGGAGTAATCTGCTTAGTGATAAGCGGTAATCAGTGTTCCTGTTGAAGCTCAAAAACTCTTTTCTGCAGCTCAACAAAATCTAATGTGTTGTAAAACACTTTAGCTTTCTCGTCGTACTAGAGTCTTTTGTAAAGTTAATTGTTTAGTTTTGTATAGTTTTTGGTTCTTATCGTCCATATACTTAAAATCTTCGTATTTCTCAGGTGTTCGTGTTAATGCTGACATTTTGGAGCTTAAACACACAAGGAACGAGCACCCGAGGATAAACGAGATGAAAGAACGAAATAAAATGGCAAAAGTTGATTTTCTACTGCTTGCGGTATGCGCGAGAAAAGCCTCTCCCCGCGCGGTACGCTCCGAGCCAGAAAGCTCCCGCGGACCACCCCGACTATTTTGTGCGGGGCCGTATGCGCAATATACTTAGGCGCGCGGCACGGTACGCGCCCCAACCTTTGACCGAGAGAACCCTAATTTGAAATCATATAAATTGAGGTCGATACCAGAGGTTTAAGGGTTCGATTTCTTCATCAAGTTCGGTTTATTTTCGAAGTTTTAGCTGCTGGAAGGATCAAGTTGGAAGCTTGGTGGCTTTTGGAGCTTCAATTCGGTTTGTTCAAGTAGTTTGACTTTTTTATTTATCATTGACGTTGTTAATTTCGTATTCTCTTCTGTTTGAACGATTACTATGATTCATTAAAATTGGTTAGTAACAGTTAAAACACAACTAATAGTTGATCCCATAGCATTAATAGGTGATAATAATTGGTATCAAATTTGTCCATTGGCTTAGTTTGTCTTAAATGAGTTGATTGGGTGTCTAATTGGCTAGTTAGTATTGTCTTTGCAACTTCGAGACCGAGAGGGTATGAGTTTAGGTTGTCTAGCTGTTAGTTTGGGTTAATTGGGTAGACCAAGAGGATAACCTAGTTAATTAAGCTAATTGGTTAGCAATTGAACGTGTGAGTAGGTTATTAGTTGTGATTTTGATACGCGGTTTAGACCGGGAGGAAAATCGAGTGTTAGGATACACGTTACAGGTTAGGTTAGGCCAAGAGGAAACCTTGACCTTGATTTACGATGGTTATGAGTTGATTTAGAGGTGTCTTTAGTTGTGTGACTTAGGCCAAGAGGATAATTTCACCAATTTGACCTTACATTAATATGTTAACTATCTAATGAAACCAAATCCCAATAGATGAGTCCATTGACATGTTAAATGCATGATAACGGAATGATTGTAGCCTAGGTGACAACCTTTTTTGATTTATTGTTATTTGCGTGTTATTTGCTAGTTTGATCTTGAGTTGACTTTGACTGCTTTTGACCATTGAAATCATCTAAGTTTCATGATCCTTTCTAGATCTTGAGTTCACCTTGGTTCTGTTCATGAATCCTTGGATCGATACTCGGTCTTACCTTTCACACTTTAATCCGATCAGTTCACTGCCGTTTGTGTGTTAGATGATCGTTTTATAATAAATTTTATTACTTGCCAGATTATACCCATGATCACACACATCAATCAGCAACAATTGGCTCGGGCACACTTACTATTTCATGAATAACAACCCCCGACCTTGGATCCTTTCTACTTCTCTTTCTTGGCCTTAGACTAGCAGTCACATCTTCGATCGGTTCCTGTTCAACAACTGAAGTTGAAAGGAGGAGGATTTACCACAATTCTTTGAACCGCTATAATAACGCAACAAGATATCAGCAGTTAACAAGTTCTGCTGCTCAGCTTCCTGTTCTTTGATCTCTTCTTCGATATCAAACTCAAACTCTTCATCTCCTTCAACCCTTTCTTGACTTGGTGAGTCAAGAGTTTGTATATCATGCTCTTCTTTAGTCACAACTGACTGAGTAATCAGCTCCTCAACAGCGACATTCTCAATCTCAGCAAACTTCCCGAATTTCTTTAGCGGATGGAAACCTTCATACTTGAACTTTGCTCCGTGATTCTGCATCATATGTGGGAAACTTAACTCGTTGGGCATTTTTAGGTCACGTACAACAATGCCCCTCTGTAACCCCAGAAACCTCTCATCAAATAACATCTGTAGGAACCTTGGATACATCATAAACCGCCCAGCTTTGTTTCCATTCAGATTGCCTTTCATCTCATTGAGAATAAACATTGAGAAGTTATAATCCCAATCCATAGCAAGAGCAACAAATGCAGAAGATTGATCATTGTTTAGCATATCAAAAGTTCCTTTATTCCTGCTCATGCAAACCATGAACACATGAGCAATATACCTCCAATACGGGATTAGCAACTTCTTTTGAAGCATCAGATAAGTACCCTCGTATCCCATATCACTAAAAATATTAGTGATTACCTCCTTCTGAAACAAAACTGGGTCCGTAGATTTGTTGGAGAAAGCCAGCACCTCCCTGATTATTTTTACGATGCTTGTGTGTTCAATAGTAGCGGTGATCGTGCCTTTTCCATTGTCCCCTTTCTTATCCACATTAATAGTTAACCAAAACTCCTCGCTGGGTTCATCCTAAGAGCATGAGAGATTTTGCACGTCTAGAACCCACGTATGGCTGAGGCAAATTGTTGTTGACTTTCCGGTGGAGCTGCCATTAACAATGCTAGATTGTGATTATCCTTCAACACAATTTGTGGTTGATCAGCCATCTGAACCTACACAATTTCAGATAAACACACCAAACAGATTAAGTTAGAAATCTCATTTAAAAGACAAGGATGAACATGATTAATTTTAACAAACTTTCTCAAAGTTGGAATCCCATTCTCGAATTCATCGAGAATCGTATTTGAGAAATATGTTTATCAAGTTCGGATATCACTACCATTTCCTGAGAACATAATAACGTTCTTGATATTTCAGACCATTCTCGAAGTCGTAAGGGCTTTCTCGGGTTCAACTTAG
>WOUH02000017.1:5670477-5690034 GCA_009936405.2 Stevia rebaudiana | reverse complement strand
AATAATATAATATGGGTCGGTATTTGGTTCCTATTTTATATCCTCAAAACCCGAATAACCCGACCCGAGAAACCCGAGAGAAACCCGAAACCCAATTATCAAACCCGAATGACACCCCTACTTCCAATTACATCCTAACTTATACAAATCATACACAAAAAAAATTATGAGGAAGCTAATGTGAATGCTCTTAAACCCTAAAGTTGTTCCCGAATGACACCCCTACTTTCAGTTACATCCTAACTTATACAAATCATAATCAAAAAAATTATGAGGAAGCTAATGTGAATGCTCTTAAACCCTAAAGTTGTTCCCTAAAACCCTAAACGTTAAGAGAAAAAGATAAATTGAACTATGACACTAATAACTAATGTATAAAACCCTAAAAGCTAAACCAAATAGTTTATTTAGGATTCGATTAGACGGTTCCAACACCGCTGAGATGAGGTCAATTAGAGTTCGTTTGGCGCGGGCTCTCAAAGTTATCAAAAAAAACACGGGTTCTTATTTCAACCATTTCCAATATATATACACACACACACTCATGTTACCAATTTATCTCAAATACACTCCTACTTGGGATTGAAACCTTCATCATTCTAGAAGCAAAACCTTATGATATATAAATTATGGTTGAAGTACCGATAGAAAACTAATAGCGTACCCATCAAAGGAACTTTAAAAAAAGTAATTAAGTAATACGTCTTTACTAAGACTATGTATAATGGTTTTTTAGTTAAATTGACACATAGATGCTAAATAAGCAACAACCCTTTAACTAAAGTTCTATTTCATTTAGGTGTTTTAATTTCTTTGCACTGAATGAAAATGATAGAATTGAAGTTGTTTAATAACTGCATTGAATGTAAATTCTGTTTTAACGACTGTTAAGGGCTTAGCTAAAAACCAATCACGTCTATTAAATGGCGATCACGTAATGGTTTTAACGCCCCATAATTCCTTTTTGACACTCATGAGAGACTCCATTACGTTCACTCTTATATTATCCTTTTATTTTATATGGGAATTGTCAATGGTCACCAGTACTTAAAAACGAAATTCATGTCACTTATACTCATTTGTTCACTTTAATTTTGAACATCAAAATTTAAAATTCTTCTAGAAGATTTTATAAGTAAGATTGAAATCTACAACTCTTATGATCGTAAGACACACCTTTTATCATTAATCCCAGCCCAAAGTGATCGACAATAATTAAGGCAACAAGCCATCATTCTAGAAGCAATGAACCTTGTGATGAATCACGGTTTTATTTATGGCCCACCAAATTGAATTTGAGGTGTGGAATCTATCGGGAACTATTGAGGTGACCACAACAAAACAAATCGTGGCTTGATTGTGATCAAGTTTGGTCGCGAGTTTGGACAAAAGCGAGTGACGCGACACAGCAAAAGTCATCAAAATTCAAATCATTCCATATATAATAATGGTATATCATTGGTAAGCGTGCAAATAATGGTAACGCTGCAGTAACTCTAAATTATAATTTTATAGTTAATAATTTATTTAAACAAGCAGCTATTCGCTCGCGCGTTGCGGCAAGCTAACGTAAAATGACAATAACATGCATGCGCACGAGTTGTACACAGGAGGTTAAACCGACATTACATGTAATTATGTTTACATAGCCCATCGAAATTTTGTTATACATAACAGTAATATATCCTGACGCATTATGGCCGTCACACGTAGCTACACTTTCGATCAACAACGAATTCTATAAAAAATTTAAAACAAAAACATTTAAAAGATAAGAAAAAAAATACTTTGAAGCATTAAGAACCACATGTTGTAGCGACTACGTTAAACAAAAAAACGAATCATACTTGACACAACTTGTTAACAAACATAATTAACCTCGAAACATAGACCAAATCGAATTTGGACCGACACATATATAAAAATAAGTACGTAATAGAGTAGTTCTTGTACTAAAAAACTAACGAACTTAAGTTATTGATGAATTAAATTATATTAACTAAAGAGATAAATTCAGAACTTTGGAAACTTGAAAAGCCAAAGATGACAATTCATAAAAAACTAGAGGAATTTCCCGCACGTTGTGACGGGTAATCCGTTATAATCATGACCATAAACACATAAAACACTACAAACACGGACTCGGTCTTGAGTAGTAAGACGCTAGAATAATAATACTCGTCGCGACGGATGTTACTTCAAAAAAACGTAGACGAAACGACACTAATAAAAGACAAAAATAAGTTTGAAATCTAAAACAAACAAAAAGGAAGAGAAAGAAAAAAAAATAAAAATGTGTGTGAAAGCAAAAAGAAAAGGAAAAAAAACGACATTGTTTCCTCTACCCAGATTTGAACCTGAGTTGGTGTTGTGTAAATCAAGGATCCAACCACCAAGCCACCTAACCATTTGCTAAATATCATAGGAAACATACGGATATATATAATAAATTATTAAGATTATTGTACTGTTCATACCTGTTATCAAATCATATAGATATAACGGGGTTGAGATTTATCGGCCACGTACCGACGTTGCTAAATAAGAGTACACAATTTTAGTTCCTTAAATAAAAGCTTACCTCTTATACAAAAATTGCAAAAAGTTAAGAACAAGAATAGAGATTGTTGCGAGAGTTGGATACTTGTTTAAAACTTAAGTTGGTAGTATTTACTATTTATATTTTTTATTGTCTTGGTTTTAAAAGGACAGATTTGGCATAACAATGCAGTTGCTAAGTATCTAAGTGTATTTCCCCAAGGATTGATTTTTCATTTCTAATGTTTACAGTCTCACTATAGGTTTGGTTTCTAAATAATAGCATTTGTATATTTAGTAAACTATATTATTAATGTGGATTTCTCTTAATCATTGTATCTAGCCAAAATTAAGTGAGTGTATTTTGGTATATATACTGAATGGACAACACGGAAAGGATCATCGATCCAATTGTGAAAATACCATGTCTCTTAATCAACCGGATCCGAATTTGTATATGGACACTGGCACTACCGGGCACATGACTAACACTCAAGGTAGTTTTCGTACGTTTTTTAATAATAGCATGTCACAAAATATTATCGTTGGAAATTGCTCAACTATTCCGGTTATTGGACATGGCACACAAACCTTACCCGCACCCTATCCACCCCTTATCCTAAAAAATGTGTTATATGCTCCTAAACTAATAAAAAATTTAATATCGGTTCGTCGGTTCACCACCGACAACTCTGTCTCTATTGAATTTGACCCCTTTGGTTTCTTGTGAAGGATTACCAGACTCGATGAAACCGTCTTTCCATTTGCCAATACCATACATCCCTCCCCATCCTACGAGTTTCTCACAGATTCCTTTCCAAGCCACCTTTGGTCACATGTCCAAACCCAATCTACTCCCATCATCTATCTAGACCAAAATTCCACTCAACTGAATGAAACTCACAATACTTCACCAATTAATTCCCAAGACACTAATTTACCAACCCACTCATCACCTGCCCACTTACCATTCCTGCCCATCGTCCTTTCTCAACCTCCCTGCCTACCACCTCAGAACCGATCTCCCAAACCATCTCCCCACCTCATTCAGACATTCATACCACCCTCACGCCAACTAGCCCCAACTCTTCTACACAACACATTCCTCCTCCACCCATAGCCAATGACCATCCGACTCGTACCATGCACACTCGCGCCATGGACGGCATTACTAAACCCAAAAGACAACTCAACCTTCATACATCCATGGTCGTAAAAATCCCGATTACCTTTCGATTAATAGCCTATTAATCGCTAGTCCTCCTCTCACCGATTAATAACCTATTATCATTAATCAGTACCGTCGGTCAAAATAGATGCTCTTCAACATAGTGATTTTGGTTAAAACTTAACCAAATTTGGTCACATTGAACAAAACTTGTTATAATTACATAGTTTGACTAATCCATGTGAACTTTTGTGACGCCCCAATCTCTATGGGCTCGCCACGTCATCGGATTTACACAAAAGCACAATGATTCAAATAGAGATTTACACAGCAGCAGAAAATAAACTTTATTTCATTTAAACCAAAATGCTAATTACATTATATGTAATATAATTTTCATCATATATCACTAACTATTTGCCAGCTCAACTTCTACGTCCAAAATGGCTCCAGCTATATATTCATCCTTTGTATCCAGATGTCTGCCCTGCATCTTATATGCATACTTAAAACGTCAGCTTACGGTGAGTTCTAAGTTTATAGTTAACCAACATTTCTCAAAACATTTAACATTATAATCATGTTTCAAAACGTTTATCAGTTATTACTTAGCACATTTTAATAACAAAATATGTTATTAATTTAGTTATCTTATCATACTCCTTTATAAAAGACTTTAATAAGTGTTCAGTCGTTCTAATGTAACCTTCTTCAAATACCGAGTCAAGGGATGAGCTGATCCCTCTCAACACGGTCGTCACCGATTTAGTTGTACAACCTGCTCAATTCTCATTCCCTACCCATCGGGGAAATCTATCGCTTTCTAACAAAGCCACGGCATTGAGATCCTTACATTACTAACTGACCTCTAAGTTATTATTATTTCTTTTATCACAACCATTTATTCCAAAACATTGGTCAATACACGACACACTCGTGCTTCGAACCATTTCACTTTAAAATTGTTCGTATATGGTTACAACCATATCCCGAACTCTTCTTTGTCAAAACCATCTGTTTTACAAAGATTCACCACTTCTAGGTAATCATACATATTTAACCAACCCTTATCCCATATTGGTTTACCTTAGGAATTGTTCCACCGAGTCAGTTTCTCATAAACCTGACTTGGATATACTTCCATTATATTGACAAGTTTATATATAGGGCGAACCCAGCCACCAGCCCACCACACTTTCAATACATGGAAGTCTACCTTCGTCATAACAAATGATAATCCCGATCACCTCAATACTTAAAGCAAAGCCAATATTCTTCTAATACCATAAAGTATAACAAACAACCCAACATCATATCGTACGTATTTATACTCAAAATATATTTATCAATTCCTCATAATATTCTTAGATTATATCAATAATCCTTTATAACCGCTACGTATTTATATAAAAATAAGTTTATCATATCCACAACTTATAACGTAAATATTCAAAAGATTTACGTATACATACCAGGCCCAAAATCATTAAAATTAGTTAAAAGAGGGCTTGAAGAACTCACCTTAAAACTGACGTAATACGATAATAGAGAATAACAAATCACAAGCTCAACCGTCTCTGTGAGCGTAATAACGTCTTCTCGAGCGTCTCCGATATGATCCGAATCGAGTAGAACCTCCCCTAGTATCCTAAGAGTGTTTTGGGGTGTTTGGGAAAAGTCGGGATCAGAGGAAATGCGTGAAAACCTCTCTAGCCGAATGAGTTATTTATAGGGCAGATCTGGGGAAGCTACGCGCGTCGCGCGGGTTTGGCATGCCAAGTGGCGCGTGGCGCGTAGGGTTGGCAGACTTGCGTGCCACGTCGCATGCTGACTCATCGTGTGAACTGCCACATGGCATGCTGACTCAACTCGAGCATTGCCACGTGGCATGGCCAGCTGCCATGTATCCCTGATGACTTATCGTTGATGATACGTGTGCTGACACTTGTCGTCTCCTGGTTCAGCGCGACTGGTTAACTAGTTTTCGCGTTTCCCGCTTCGTTCGGACTCCGTTTCGCGTGCGGTTTTCGCCTACGTTCACGATTTTCAATTTCCTATCTAACCCATTGGTTTCACCTTTTAAGGAGATACTGAGATTTGGGATCTATTGGACGCTTTATCGTTTTACGTGCATCTTTCGAACCGTTGCTCGGATCAAAATTCCGCATACACTTAAACGCTTCTAAATACTTATACGGATATAATAAAGGCGTTTATATCATTTTGATATCGAGTTAAACTATGGTACCGTTAATAGTAAAATTGTCTTAAGACTGAAATTTGATCGAAAGGACGCTACTAAACACATGGAAATTCTCTTTTATTCTTGTAATTAAAATACACAAAATTCGGGGCATTACACATAATTATCAGTATAAGGCTCATGGGGATCCCTGAATGAAGGATCCTCATAATACATTGTTATGTATTCTTGTGAACATCCATGGTTATCTAAAACGCTAAGTAGATAAGTTAGTATAATAATGAACCAAGATCCTTACATATCTCCGATAGTATGAATATTGAGGATCCCTAAAATCTGACCCCTAACAATCGTCCCAAAAACTGACAGCCGGTATATATTTTATCACAACTCTAATTTTTTTGAACTTTTTAATCTTAAAGGAGAAGATATTTTCTAGGTTTGTTTAGACATAAAACCCTTATTAATACTTATCTCTTCTTTAACTGATCATCATCCCCATTTGTTCTCTGATTAGTTTTCTCTCGTTTTTTCATATTTTTTCAGTTCTTAGTTATTCTTGAAATCAAAATCTTTCTGCATTGTAGAAAGAAAATGGCAGTTTCAAAAGCAAAATATCCCTTGATTCGGAGTTCATGGATCATAACATCCTTGAATTTTCTAATCTGAAACATGTTCCTTCGGTGATGAAGATATTGAATGGCTGAAAACATCGGAACTCTTTCCTCATTACAAGATTTTCAGACCATTTATTTAATTAAGTCAAAGCCGTCTCTACTCCGAGGAGTGGATTTATTTCCCATAATACCCTTTCCATTTAGGGTTAAGTTACCCCTTTCCTCCTTTGATCTCCGAGTTTTTCGAAATGACTGATCTCGCTTATTCACGGGTGATGCCGACGATATGGAGGGTATTATTCACTTTCAAAATCCTGAATGCTACTCATGCCCTCACCGCCGGCATCCCCGAACTCGCTGCTACCTACAATCTTTGAACCCATGGAAATTGCCGTTTCGTTTTACATATCTAACCCAAACAAAACCCATTGCTGTTAAAGTCTATCGGGATAATATCAAAGAAAGGGCGGTTTTTCTTTGTGAAACAAAGTTGCATCCCGAATGGAAAAGATTTACCTCTGTTGTGGATAAGATAGGTTAAAATAAATTAGGGTTTACTATTTTTCGTTTTCATATTATAAATTCCGGTTTTAATATAGTTTTCTTATATGCAGCAGAGAAGTTTGAAGATCTAGCTCCATCAAACAGTGATACCGATAAATCAATAGAAGAATTATTTGAAGTTCCTTCTATCAATAGAACTTTACTATATAAGACCAACACTTCTAAAAAAATAAAAATAATATTTTTACATATGAGTTTCAAAAGTTTTCTCAACTCGAATGTGTTTTTATTTTATCATTTCCTCATATATATATATATATATATTTCTTCATATAAGTGTTTTTGTAAACTTTTTTGTTGCAGATGGCCGGAACGTAGCAATTAGATGTACCAAGTTAGACGAACCAGCCAAGCATTTGTGATCGGTCTACAAAGTTTTCCTTACAACTGCTTAAGATGATCGGGTAAAAAGGGAAATGAGTCCATTTCGTCTCCTTCTATGGAATGCAAAATTTTTTTTGAATTTTAAGGATATATCGTTTATCATTTGCTAAAAAATGGATTTATGTTAAACTATACTTGTTGGTCAAAACATTGAGAATTAGTTTCTAATGGTAGCACAACAATATCGATCAATTTACACAATTACGAGACTGATGATCAGTACATTAATGATGACAATGACAATTTAATTTTGGAGAGTGATAATTTAAACGACATGCGCAATGATTTGGAAACTAATGTCAAAGGCAATGACTAAGAAAAACTACAACACACATATTTGTTATGCGAAAAAACTTTATAAGATGGTTGTAAAAACATTTCTAAGCTTAGTGATGTGTTAAAACTGTTTAACTTAAAGTTGAGCTATGATAGGAGTGATAAGAGTTTTACAGGTCTATTAATGATTTTGCATGACATGCTTCCCAAAGATAATGAGTTACCAATATCATTGTATCAAGCTAAAAAAGTTATTTTTCAATGGGTTTGAAAGTCGAAAGAATACATGCATGATGTTGTATAGAAATGATTTCAAGAAAAGTCATAGATGTGGTACATGTGGTGCATCAAGTGTTAGCCTTAATTGTGTGATCAAGCTTGGTGAAAGTTATGCGTCAAATGTGTAATAAGCTAAAATTATTTATGTAAAGAAAACTTATTAGATTGTAGTTTCATTGTAAATTATACTAGGGTCTATTACATAAATTCGTAGAAAGTCAAACGTCATTGTGTCAAGCGTTGCATCGATCTAAACTAAATGATTGCAACCCTTCGACACACATATATATGTACGCACAGTAAGATGCAAATATATGTGAAATTATGTAATTTGATTGCGTAAAATTGTAGTTCTTTTGTATTTGATTTCATATCTTGATTTGATTTAAATCACCATCAACGTACAAGCGAAAAAATGAAACTCATAAATACGATGACAATGTGAAAAAAAATGGGCCACCATCTAAATTATTGTGGTATTTCCCCATTATACCAAGATTAATATTAAAGAATCAGAATTATTATGTTGGCATTTTCATGCACATAAAAACAACGGAACATCGCCGATGCATTTAAAAATTCCAAAATACCGCGTATATGGGACATCGTCGATTTCTTTCGCTAAATCACCATTATCGAAAGAAAACAAAACATGTTGATCAAAAAATTGAGCTCGAAAGTGCCAGCAAAGGTTTTGATGCATTTTGACGTGTTGAAACTATGAATAATATATTGGGAAGAAAAGCTCGTAATGAGACACGGGGTAATTGGAAAAAGAGGTCAGTTTTTTTAGAACTTACTAGATTGGAAATGTTTGGAAGTTCGACATTGCCTTGATGTTATGCATATTGATAACAACGTATGTGATAGTTTGTTAGGCTTGTCGTTAGATACTCCTGGGAGAACTAAAGATGGGATTATTGTCCGTAAAGACATGGAAGAAATGAAAATACGTAAAGAGCTATCCCTTGTTGAGATCACAAAATGGCGGAGTTACACTAATAGCCTCAAGTATATAATTTGGACAAATCAGATCATTATACAAGATTAATCGCCAAAAAGTATTATTATAGTGCCATAGAAGAAATTTGGGAGTTACATTATGATTTATTCACTATACCTTTCTTCAAATGTAAGCATATCAATAATCGTACGATGTTACAGTTGATGAACATGGTTTTACACTTGTAGACTTTACAACAGATGGGTATAAGTCAGAGCATGATTATATGTAAATGACCCGAGCAAGTCAAAATACCACATAGTACGGCAAGGTAGACAAAGTATTTTTTTGTGCTGATGATGTTGACGAGGAAAAGTACGATTTTGATGATCTACCACCATTCTCTGTCGGTATTCTAGCGAAAAATGACTTTGGAATTGATAGAACCACATACTTACGATTTGACCACGATGAAGGAATATACATTGACAAAACACGTAAAGTTAAATAATCAAGGTTGATATGATATATTTATATATGTTGTGTAAAGCCAATTTATTAAGTGACATTTTTTACTTTTTATAGAAATAATCAAAAACCAAGAAGAAAGATGAAAATTAAAGAAGACGCAAGACTTTATTTAGTTTCTCAAACCATAATTTTTGAATTTCTGGATAACTCATATGAGAAAAGTTCATTGGGAAACCTAAAAAATGGGATACCTCAGGGAACTGGATCAACTAACTCCTATTGAGCTTATTTCGGTGTCATTGGAACCAGCTCGTCAAAATCTAAACATAAATGTACGTGGGGTGTATCTTTAAGGATTAGCTTTTATGGTTTGGAATTTAGGGTTTAGGTCTAGCTTTATGATTTTGCTTTTAGGGTTTAGATTTTACCTCTTAGAGTTTAACAGTAGGTTTAGGGTTAGATGTTTTGCTGTTAGTGTTCGACGATGCAGTTTCAATGGCACTATAATAAAATCAATCGGAGTTTGTTTGAACCGATTCCATAAGATTGCTCGGTGTTTTAAGGTTCCCCAACGAATCTTTCTTAAACTAACATTGACGAGGATGATCTTTAGTCTTCTGTTATTATCCTTTATTTTTGATAAACTAATCTTGATCTCTGATTTATTTTATTAGTTTTTTGATTGTTTTGTGACTTTATATGTAGATCGAACTTGTTGAGTAGAAGTAAGGAGACCTAACAATAAGTTGAGCAGCAGAACAATGGTAAACTTTTATTCACCGACTTTCTTTTATATACAGGCGTGTTGCACTAAGAGAATGTCTAAAATAAGAAAATTAAAATGTGACTACAGAAACACTACGCGACTCATGTTGCACCAGGAGTATGTCTAAAATAAGAAAATTAAATTGTGAATACGTAAACACTATGCATCTCGTAAAACATGAATATAAAACACTACACACGGCCTAACCATAACCAAAAGTTGATAGAATATAATATTTATACTTTAGATTTATATATTTTATTGGTTTTTAATTATATGCATTCCTACATATATATCATAATTTTTATATATAAGCATGCTAAAGTTAAAAAAATTCTTATGGGGCTAAGTTAAAGAAATAACCAAACACAAAAATAGAAAATAAAAAGTAAATAAATATTTTGAGATAGATGAACCAATGGAAAAGGAGTACTATTAACCTCTACTCAAAATGTATAATATGTATAATTATCCGCAGGAACCTCTCCTAGAATTCGATTGTCCTGTGTGAATCCAAAAAATGGCCCTATATATTTTTTTTTCTTCCAAAAATCAACGATAACTGAGATTAAATAAGTCAATAAACAGTGATACTGTAACAAATTTATGTCTTTCGTATAACAAAATGAATCGTGACACTCTTCTAGCATTCTTTGAAGCAAAGTTGTTGAACAAATCTTAATAAATCATGATCCAATTGTTGATATTATATGAGTTTGGGTATTGGGTTGAGAATTAACAATTCTTTTGGGTTTATCCAATAGTTTTATAAATTGATTCGGACTTTTATATTATTACGTTATAAATTGATCAAAACTAAACAATAAATTTGGGTATTCATATACACATAATTTTAATATAATTTATTTTTATAAAATGTAAAAAAGGGAAAATTTCGGCCCCCCTAAAAAATAGGCCATAATCGGTCGTATCTCTTATACCCTATAATAGCCTCCCTGATTATCCGCATTTTCAATGTACCATGATCAATGATGTACTACCAAAGGGTCCTATCTTTGTCCAATTAAGCCAGCGATATGTTCCTTTGTGAAGCCATGTGATTTGTAAGGAACTTTTAGTGGAATAATTGAATAATTGATGATATCAATTTGTACGGCTAGAAGTAAATAGAAATGGTAGTTATTTAATAATAGAAATCCAAAACTAAAAGGAAGATCGGTGGAAGGAAGAAGTTGGTTAGTTGGTGTACTTCACTATACTAATTATGGGAGCGGTTAAAATATATATGTATTTTCGTACTAATCGTAGGATAAAATTTGGTTCGTCCGATCGTTTAAATAAAGGGCATAGATTAACGCGGTGGAAAAAGTGTAATTATCGTCCTTCCAAAAATAACATTTCGCGTCCAGAATTAATAAAAAGGGCAGAAGCGTCATTTCAAAAATCACGAGCCACCTATAATCACGTACCATATACATAATTACGGAACACGACCAAATATACACATAAATTACTTACCAAGTGTATAATCACGTTCCACGAAACTACGGACCATATATATAATTACGGACCACGATCAATTAAATAGACAAATAAATTCATTACCAAGTGTATAATCACGTAACAGAAATCACGGACCATGTATATAATTACGGACCACGTACTTAATTACGGCCATGTATATAATTCCGGCCAAAATGCATACATAAAATACATACCAATGGTAGAATCACGTAACACAAAATTACCGACCACGTACGTAATTACGGACCATGTAAAAAAATTTGAAAAAAACCATAACAACACTATAGTCGAATTAAAGATAATGAAATTATCTATTTAATGGTGTAATTTTTTTAAAAAAAGTACTGAAATGTAAAAAAGTTATTCGATTTTAAAAACAAAGGTGAAGGTGGGTTTAATTACGGTTAGTTTATAAAAAACGTGTTTTACTTATATACCCTTTTCTCTTTGTACACGTATAGCATTCTGATTGTATTATACGTTTAGCATGAAAATCCCTATATGCATTAGATCCGTCTCCTATATAATTATATAAAAATACAAAAATTCAAAAAATAACCCGGCTCAACAACTAACAAAGTTCTTCCATCCACTTATCTCACTTTTAGTATAGTGAACTAAAAACCCGGTTCAACAACTAACAAACTTCTTCCATTCACAGATTAGTATGTTTTTAGAAGCGTACGTCGGACCGGATATAACAGCTGGATACTTTTAGATATATTTTTATAAAATAAAGTTTATATATTAATAAAAAAATATATATAAAAATAAAAAAATTTGAAAAAAAAAACGGTTCAACCATCGGTTTTCTGGTCAGGCCACGTGTCACTAGTCCGACCAGTTGGCTAACCGAAAATGGTCACCCTTTTGAAGAGGCCCGGATCACCTTACGGTCACCGGTCCGACCTGTCTGATCGGGCCGATCCAGTCTTCAAAACCTTGCAAATTAAGTCCATTCCTAAATGCACAACTCAAGTTAGTCAAGTTTTTAGGTAATGTTCATAATTTTTCTTACACGAATATGCTAATATAACATGATATGATACAAATTAAACATGTTTAAATAAAACATGTTTTAATTTGAGTTTCAATTAAACATGTTTTGGTCATATGCAAGTTGACATTTATAAAACAATTAAAATCATGTCTAAGCAAATCTTAAAGTCCTTGACCTTTTTATTTACACAACTAAACTTGTTTAAATTTTATAAAAAAATTAAAACTGTGACACCCTAGGCAAATCCCACATTGGCCGTGCACATGATAGATCTTGGTTCATAAGGAATGTCCTGCATCTAATATCACCAACGTGTTTTAGGGCTTAATGGTAGTGGATGAGAGGAGAACTCCACAGTTAAGCGTGCTCATGTGATAGCAATCCAGGATGGCTGACCGCCCTGAGAAGTTTTTACCTGAGCAACTTAAAGCAAATCCGTGATCCGTGAGCTAGCAAAGCGGACAATATTGGTGATACGAGATTTCGGATGTTACAAATGGTATCAGAGCCACTCATGTGCCGTTCGGGATGGTGGGGCAAACCTCATCGAAGGAGATGATGAGTCCCCGGGGGTGTCGGAGGAACACCTTAGGCAAATCCCACATCCTGAGTACGTATCATGTACTAACATATACTCTTTTAAGTAAACACGTATCTAAATAGCTAATATGATCTACGAAGAAATAATGGTCTCAAAATATCTAGCGAATAACTTGTGTACGATCTTATGTATAGTAACATATAACTCACGATTTGCAATATATATAATAACATAAACGATACCTGAAGCACCAGAGGCTTCCCCGACAGTCAGACCAAAGTACCGGTCCTCCAGTATTAGGCTGCACGTTAGCACCTCTAGCATTAGCTTCTGGTTTGTTTTTGATAAAAGGGCATTCTCTAATCATATGCCCCATCTCTCCACAACGAAGGCAAGCTCTTGTTAGTCGTCGACAAACTCCTTGATGATGTTTGTTGCAATGATCATACAAGGGAAGATGGGCCATCTGAATTACTGGTTGAGCTTCGATGGGTTGCTTGTATGGCTCAGTCTCGCCTTGATTCTTTTTCCTCTTTTTGTTAGCATCAGAATTCTACAGAAAATCATTCCTCTCCATGTCCACCTTTTTAGCAGCTTTCACTACTTCAGCAACAGTGGTAAAAGTTGAGTGAATAATCCTTTTGTGGATCCTATTACATATTACCCACTGATATTTTCCTGCGTGTTCCTGAGGTGTTCCAACGGTAGTACCAAGAAAACCAATAAGCCTATAGAAGCGATCAGTGAAATTTGCAAGTGATTCATCGTTTTGTTCGCGGATAGAATGATATTCTCGTTTATAGGCATCGATATCCACATTAGAGAAATACTTGTCAAAGAACAAGATACAAAATTCATTCCAAGGCAGAGTTACAACAAACTGTTCACCCCCTCTCTCATGTAGAACAGACTCCCACCAATTATGAGCATCTTCCTCCAACTTGTAGGCAGCAAGCGTTGTCTTGTACTGGTTTTCAACTCCGAGTACCCCAAAAATTTTCTCAATGTGCGACATTCATTCTTTTGCCTCTACTGGAGTGGCTGCCTTAAAGAATGACTTAGGCTTTTGATTCTGAAAACGCTCCAGCCATACATGTATTCCAACATCAGCATCATGGTTTTGATTTTGATTTTGATTTTGGTTCTGATTTTGATTCTGATTTTGATTCTGATTTTGATTTTGGTTCTGATTCTGATTCTGGTTTTGATTTAGAACAGCATTAACAATGTTCGGTATCATAGCAGTGAGAGCCTGATTGATGGCAGCCATAAGATTAGGATCAGGTGCGTTGTCGTTGTCGTTGTTAGCATCATTACGACGAAGTGGTCTACCTGGAGCCATCTATAAGAAATAATTGAGATCATGAGATCATAACTGTTAGGGCTGGATTTCCAGTGGCTACGTGAATGATCCTGAACCGTGACACTTATATTTTATTAATGCTTTTGTAAACGTTTATCTATACTTTTATTTATATTATTATAAATGTTTACTAACATGTGATTAAGACTAGTTCACAAAATATACGCCCTAACATATGAACATGATATATAGAGGATCCCTCATTTGCTATCTTGGATGGTTACCATTTAAGTTATCATCAATTTACCCACGTGTGGATTAGAAGACGTGTAGCTGACTCAGCGCAGTACTCCACATCCTTATAAAGCGGATCGAAGGCTTTATCAAGGTGGACCAAGTCAAGGAGAAAGTGGACGTTGATCTCCTTAGAAATAGGAACTACTTTTCTTTACCGTTGTAATTTGTAACTATAAAAGGGACCGATGGACTTAGGTTTACACACATCGAATACACCACTGATACAATACTCTCACTCGCAACTCGCTAATCTTTACTTTGCAGCTATCATACGATCAACAGTCAAGCATTCAAGCATTTACTTAGCATATTCTTCACTTATTCACTTAGATATCCATCGGTTTGCTTTACTTTTTGTACTTGTTTGTTTGATTAATAATATTGACTAGACAAGTGATTCTTTAGTCACTTGTCCGAGGTTTTATACCGGCAATCTGTAAGGATTAAGGGCTTTCCTCGCTAAAAATCCTTGTTGTTACCACTTTTATATTATGTTTTTCGTTAACATATCCTTAAGATACTTGAGGATATCGAAAGATAATAAAGGATATTAAAAGATATTTTCATCAAATCACTAATTCGACACATTTCATTTTTTAATAAATACTTAGTCTCACTTAACTAGTTTGGAATATCTAAAATTGACACTTGTTAGTTTTTGACCAAAACATCAAGTATATGTAGTTTTTTGTAGGATAAAAATCCATTTTGAGCCGTCTTATAGGATCGTCCCTGATATAGTGCTTTTATTAATTTTTATGATGCGATATATACTATTTGTTTTAATAATCGTTTTTCTTGACACATCAATGTTTACGTGCTTATATAGCGTTTGCTTTGCTTTCGCTGAATGCATATATATGCATGATGATGATGATATAAAGATTATCTTATTGGTTCTTCTTGGGATTTAGGAACATTAGTCTTTTGCTTTTACTGCATTGCCCCACAAGCAACAGAGAAGCTGATTTGAATGAAATGTTAACATCACTCTTTGCAACTTTTAATGCAATTAAAATAGATGTAATTACTAAACGTCTTAGTAAATTAGAGGTTTTATATAAAGCTTATTTGGAACATGGATGTTATTTAAACCTTCAAATATATAAAGATTATTTATGAAGACAAAGAAAGGATTATACAAATATAAACTAGTTAGTATAAGAACATCGTAATTATCATAGATCTTAATTATTAGAGGTTTGTAGATTTTTAGATCATCTTTTGTTGTTATAAATCTATCTTCAGTACGTGTCAATAAATCATTCAAGGGTTGATAGCAGTGTTTACAAAGAAATAGATATCTAAAGAAGCACTTTAAGTATATATTTTGTTGTTATGTTTCTTTAGGTAAAGTCTGAAAATTCTTATGGCCTTGTGATTCTGAGAATGTGGTTGTGGAAACTTTGTCTCCATATGCCATCTTTCCTAGATGCCAACAATTCTTCTTATACTTCAGTGGGGACCCATTTCATTCTTTTTATTTTTAAATGATCTTTCTAAGTTAATAAAGAATTACCATTAAATTAAATTTGAACAAATACCATATAGATTTTGCTTAAACAGGTACTAAAAAGCTTAAATTACGACTAAAAATGGATAATTTAGACGGTTAATTTGTATAGATTTAATACCAATCTTCACGATTAAGCTTTAGTTATGTTCACTCCTATATATGGAAACAAGCTTCCTTAAAAGTATTAAATTCAAGCAATCTGTGGACCAAAATACTGGATATCTTAAGGCTATTTTCCATGGGACCATTGACATATCCAAGACCCGAACCAAGGCGGTCAAGAGAAATTAACAATTCTTTAATAATTTCTTTGTAACATAATAAAGGTAGATTTATTTTATTGAAAGCTAGTATAATTTCATAGCTAGTGGGTTGCCGTGCACTCCGTGTACTGTAGATCGGATTGGGTACTTAACCAACTAAAAACAAGGACTTATGTTATAAGTTTAACTAGCGGAATCGCTTTTAAGGTTTTTCACAAGAACACTCAAAAAATTGCAAGTAATATTATAGAACATAAAGAAACCAAACTAGTTTTTTAGTATATTTCTTTTCAAGTGCTTGGTTCCAAATTTATAAGTGGTGAGATCTATTACAATAAGAATGTTTAACTAATTTATGTAACATCTCGCAAATTTCGGGATTGGACTTTAGGCCCAATGGGCTAAACAAGCAAGACCCAATAAGAGATTAGGCCCGTTTAAGCAATGATTCATTAAAAACAAGCCCATATAAGTTATCAAACTTGTTTGGCAAGACTTTATGTGAATTAGGGGAGCCTACAAACGAAAACGAACACGTTACCATTTACGTGACTGTTAACCGTAACCAACAAAATCGAGAGAATTAATTATTTCAAATCAACTAATATTACCAACGGGAAGTTTTGGTCTTAAAAATACGATCGACGTAAGATTCATGACCTGAAACAACGGTGCGCAAGTGCGATAAAATCTAGACTGGATTGTTCCTTCTCTTTATTATCCTTTCATGCTTCCTTATGTCACACACCACACACATACACATAAACGCATCTGCGTTTTTTTTTAGAAAGAGAAAGTGAGGAGAGAGAACTTGAATGTAGAGAGAGAGGGTCGCACCTCACCTCCTTCCTGGCGATTTCCGGCGACCGGCAACTGGTCGTCGACGACCCTTCATCCACCCTCTTCTCAGCAACAACGATACCCTTTAGTTCCTTCTTCTTTCTCCATGACAGAGACATGAAAAGGAGGCCACAACCGACAGTTATGAGGTTGTGTTACCGTCGCCGGTGATGGTGGCTTGGAGGTGCTGGTGCGAGTGGCTTGAGACCCGGCGGTGGTGGCGCTGGTCTTGTTCGTCGACTGCAGTTGCACCGGAGCAGATGGCCGCGACCGACGGCCTGATTCAGGTAAATAGGATGTCAGCGGCGGTGGTTCTTGGCCAGATCGAGTGAGGGTTGAAGGTAGTGGTTCGATTTGCCCTAATTCCGACAAGAACAAGGTAAGGACCCGCGATTTACTACTTGAATCAGTCGATTATGGCTTTAATCTAGTTTAGTTCTCGGTTTTGTGCATAACCCCCTTGTTAAACCTACAGATCTGTTATGTATTTTGGTTTTGGGTGACACTATGGACTAGTGGTGGTGGTTCGGGCGGCTGCCACCGCCGACGGTGTCTCTTGCCGGCAGAAAAGAAACAGTGGAGACAGGTGGTGCTAGGTGGTGACGGAGGTGTCCGTGTATGATGGTTTTAGATTCGGCTCAAACCCGGTTAACTCGAGTCAGACTCGGTCAACTTAGTCAAACCCGGTCAAATGTGGTCTACGGGCAGAACTGATTACTCGGTTAGACTCACGACGTGAAACCGAGCAAAACGATATGTTCGGATCTGGAATCGGACTCTCGGTTACCTTAACCGGTTCGCGAACGCGAACCGATTCGGAAGGTATAACCGCACACCAAACCATTATAGTATTCATTATACTAATTCGTGCGTTGCTATAATTATTATTTGATTTGCGACATAAATAAACGTGAGTGAAATCGAGAAACGAGTAATAAATAGATAATACAATTTCATATTTGGTAAATTATAATAAAAAGATAGATTAATTTGATATAAGCTAACTAGTCTATAAACGAGAGATCGGGAAGAGCGTGTAATAAATCCAACAAATTTTGAGGATTGTGAGTTGAAGAACTTTAATACATTGGGACCGAAATTAGAGATGTTATATATATTTTGATATGTACACTCTTACCAATTAAATCCTGAAGACGTAAACTTTTATAAACAAAACTGGTTTTACACTTGTTAAGTAGAATATGCAAATCCATATATTTTTAATTTATTCAATTGAACATTTAAATTCATTGACATTAAATATGATTTTGTGAATTTGGATGATTTTTAGTAGAGGTTAGTAATTAGGCAAAACTATATATTTTTATAGAATTAATAAAGGCGCAAAGTTTATAACTAACACATGGTTTAGATAATACATGTAAAGAATAACTTTTATAAATCGTCAAAATGAGATTTTAAAATAGTAATTCTAAGATATGGTTTTTTTTTATATCTTATTAAACTCCCGTGAAACAAATATAATTAGAACTAATATTAGGTTTTAAACAGTTACAATATATATAATTTAGGTACAACTAAATTATATAAAATCAGAGCACCTAATGCTTAATACCAAACTTTCTTTAGTAATACATTTAATATTTTTATGAAATCATATCATTACTAAAATGATTACTTGACATCTTTTATATGAATATATGAAAATATATATGTATATATATTTAACAAAACCAAGTAAATGGAAATCCTTATTTACATATATAAATATAAATAAACATTTAATTATATATACACATATACACAATCAACCTGAAAGTATCACATGTAAACATAAGAGTACGATTAAGTAAACTTAATACGTGTGAGGACGTGTCGGGTTACGAAACGACGATTCTACAACAACCAACGTGAGACAAAACTATCTGTATTGATCAAGAATGTGCGCTTGACTTATGAACAGGATCTCAATCTTGGTACAACTTGGAAAATGAGACAACTCTTCTAGTCTCGAATAACACAATACATGAACATAAACTTCTGTGACTACACGCAAGGTGAGTTTGTCTACCCCTATCTACCATAAAATGTTTTACTGTTTTCCAACACAGGGGTAGCTACACACTTTGGGTACTTTAGACT
>WOUH02000017.1:5657089-5670377 GCA_009936405.2 Stevia rebaudiana | reverse complement strand
AACTTGTAATTAGGTGATAGTTAAGGGTTTATTAATTGTCTTTATTTATTTATTTAAGTTGATAGATTTAATTTAGAGTTTGAATTAGAGTATGATATGGTTAGGGTTTTATTTACTTGGAAGTCAAGGTTTAGTTTTAGTATAAATAAAGGTTAGGTATCATTATATTTGTGTACCCAATTATAATTAATCAGAGTTGAATTGTTCTCTATTTACTTCAATCGGTATCTAGAGCTAGGAAGAAACTCGGAGAACACGCAAAAAAAAAAAGACGGAAACAGATTGGACCTCATTGGCTCTACTTCGTGACGCATTGGTCAAGGATAGATAAACATCATAAGGCATCAATTGTAAGTATATGGGGTTTTGAATTTTGAAAGTTCAGCAACCAATAGGAATTTTTGGTTTTTGTTGAATTTCGTTGAGGTAGAATTGGAAGAAAAGTTGGGAATTCAACAAGTTAGTATTCACGTAAACTTTGGTGTGAATTTAATCAATTCTAGTTTACGTTGTAAAGCAACAGTAGCGTTTGTTTTGATTACTCATTAACAAGCTTATAATTCTTTGATATATTGGGACTGGAACTATCCCGTCAATAAGAACAGAGTACCGGTGTAGGTTGTTCTATTGAAGATCGGATTTGTGGTAGGCGGAAGGAAAAAGATTCGGTAAAGCAAGCGGCTTTGGATCTTGTCTTGCCTAGCAAAGAAAAAGAAAACGGTATAAGCGGTTTGGATCTTGTCTTACCTAGCAAAGAAAAAGAAAACGGTATAAGCGGTAGGCTTGTTTTCTTTGATCGGCGGTCAAGAACGGTGTAGTTTTGAGACCCCGGAGAAAAGATATCAAGAAAGTTATCAAGATTGGTCAAAAAGGTTTGAAGCTGGAAAGAAAAAGATGGCTTCAAGTGAAGGAAAAAGGTGGTTTTTGGTGGCACGGTGGGTTTTATAGGTGCTACGTTTAAAGGGAATGAAAACAACCAAATAGGTCGGATAAAGATGGTTGGGATTTCGATGGCTATGGACCGCATTATGGAGGCCAAAGGTAGTGATACTCTAGTGGTGGAGTCGGTTGAAGAACACCAAGGCGTTGTGTGTCATGTCCAGGATGGAACTAGCAAAGATCAAGGAAGGTATGTATTTACTCGATCGGATGACTACGATCGCAACCAAGGATGTGGTGATGCGATTCGAGGAAAAGGTCATATGCATGTTCGAGTTAGTTGGGGGAGCCAAAACAATACAACTAAGGATCGAGAGAGTTTCATGACGGACAGATTTGAAGAACTTGGACCGATGATGGTATCGGTCATAACACCAATGATAAGGATTGAAGAACTACGGGTATTACATGGTATTCAAGATCTTGGTGGAACACATCAGAATTAGGGGGTGATTACAAGTTTAGGTGGTGATTGTTGGACTAAACTTGTAATTAGGTGATAGTTAAGGGTTTATTAATTGTCTTTATTTATTTATTTAAGTTGATAGATTTAATTTAGATTTTGAATTAGAGTATGATATGGTTAGGGTTTTATTTACTTGGGAGTCAAGGTTTAGTTTTAGTATAAATAGAGGTTAGGTCTCATTATATTTGTGTACCCAATTATAATTAATCAGAGTTGAATTGTTCTCTATTTACTTCAGGGTCGATCGAGAGTAGTTAAATATTGTATCATTTGTTGTGTTAAACTCCAAGATTTTAAGTTACATAGACGATTACTTAAAATGGGCCCCTATATATACAATAAATATTCGTAAATCGAAAATTAGGTTAACACTTCTAATAATTTATGGGTTAACGGAATCTTATGTGATTTGTAATTGAATTAAAACATTATTAAGTTAAATATTTTTTATTGTAAATCATATACATTTTTGTTATAAATATAATTATATGTAAAAGCAATCAAAATTTTGCCCCCTGCAAAATTGGGCCTTGTACGGTCACACATCTTGCACACACTCATAGCTCCCATGGTGTTAAAAATGATATGATATTTTTTGAAACAACCATTATATAGCAACACCAACGACTCTTTGGAGCGAATAAGGAAACAGAACTACGTTCAAGCCATTTGAGAGGGAACACAGGTTTCAGGATGAGCTCAACTTTTTCGAAGGCCAAAGCAAACTCTAAAACTCCAAAACGAAGCTCTTTCCTTGAATTTATTGCTATTATCCTTTCACCTTTATTCGCTAAAACTTTAAAAAAATTGGCTGATAGAAAATTAATAATTAGGCCTTATTAAGCCTAACCTTTTGCATTTCAAGATAGCAGCTAAAACCAAATTTTTTTGCCATATACATCATCTACACATTAACCATATAAAAATAAAATTAATGTACACTACTAAAAGTGTCACCATCTCAAGAGAAAAACACCATATTGCATCTAGAGGTGTATAAATCGGGTATTTTCAATAATCGGTTTCGGGTATGGAACTGGTTCCAGGGTTTTTTAAAGACGGAAAAATCGGGTATAGCAATAACCGGTTCCGGGTTCAGGTACGGGTATTGGCCAAGAAACCCATACCCTATGTACCGGGTACAGGTAGGTATGAAACCGGATATTTAAGAACCAGGTATTTTAATACCCATGTTTTCGGGTTTTCGTATACCTTGTTTTTTAGTTCTTTAATGTTTTGTTTTCGGGTTATTAATACTTTTTCTCTGGGCTTTTAATACAATTAGTGTTTTTAAAAGATAATATTATAATATAAAAGCAAAAAACATACTTTAATACTTTATTTATATTTATATTTATTTTTAAAATTGAAAAGCCTACAAATATATGGATACTAGATACGCATTATAAAAAACTAAATCATTTTCGTCACTGTTGTCATCGCCTTTGTTGTTTGTGTTATGTTTTTGAAAGTCAACTTTAGAGGGTTTATGGTGCGGCTTTGAGTTCTTTTAACAATTTTTAGTGTCTTGATTAAACTCAACATCCACCAACTATTTATACTAACTTTAGAACAGTTATATGACATCAATTACATAAATATATATAACGGAATCATATGATTTAATTATACTACAAAGTAATGAAGAAGTTGATAATTCGAAATTTTGGTTCCAACATGAGGTTATAAGTACATCTAAGTCCCAAGAAACAATATATAAAGACCATGAGCTGAAAGCATAATGTTGGGGCCAAGTATGAATGTGAGCTTAATGTCGTATCTTTGTGTACAAACCGGGTATAAGGCACATGTATTAAAAAAACCGGGTAATGTTCCGTGTACGGTTATAAACCGGTACGGTTACAAACAATAACCGGTTTTCATGTTTTTTGGGGTATAAATCGGGTAGGGTTTTGGGTACGGGTATTGAGCTTAAGATGTATACCCTGTCCATACCCTACGGGTAGGGCAGGGTTCGGTTCCGGGTATAAAATACCCGGGTACAAAAAAACCGGTTCCAGGTTTTTTTTGTGTAAGTCTAGTTCCGGGTATAGGTTTTTTGTGCACCTCTATGTGCATCTTGTAAAATGTGTGCATTGGTACTATGTGATAAAAAAAAACTTATAGAGAAAAATGACTCATGTACCTATCTCGATCATTGCATCTCTGAGTGCAACGGTCATAAGCCGGTGCACCAACTGCTGTTTTAAAAAAAAATAGAAATCTTCAAATCAGTCAAAAACACCATAATATAACAAATCACACTACGTACGACTCTCACACCACATGCAACGCAAACACAACGGGTAACAAAAACCTGTTAAACTTATGCAATATTCTAAATAATATTCTTCAAATATTGTTTACGATAAATACAAACTTTATAAAAGATCATGGATGATAAATAATTAAATATACTTTTTACAAATAACGCAAAAGGAAAACAATAAAAGAACCACGTCGATCGAAAAGTTGAAAACAGTCAAACACAACTAAACAGTCTCAAGATTCGTCAGCTGTTGGTCAAAGCATTCATACTCTGCACCACAACTTTTTCACCGCCTCTTCACGGTGGCCGACGGCGACCACCTCCTTTCTTTTTTCCGTCTTTTCTCCGGCGACTCAACTAGTTATTCAGGTATATCTATCTCTCTACATCTCTTCAGTTTTTTAATTTGGTAGATTATGTCCCTAGATCTTCGTACTGTTGCCTTTTTTTGTTTACGATCAGTTTGGTTCGCTGAAATGATTCCGTTCATGTAGTTTAATTAAGGTTTATCTGTATCTTCTTCTCCAGTTAGGGTTTAATCAGGTACACATTCGGAGATCTGGTTGAAAAAATATTAACTAGGGTTTATGGCTGATTATTCCATCTTGTGATTTACAGTATCAAACGGTCGATTTTGAACAATTATTGGTCAAACAATCATTTGTCAATCTTATCGCGATGTAAACTGATAATTATCTGATATCTGATTTTCTCTCGCACAGCTTTTATATTGCAGATTAAGTTTCTGAATTGGATATTAAAAACAATGGATACCAAGACCAGTGTGGACCAATCGGGAGTTTCTGGAAAAATTTGTTGCAAAAATATGTGCAATTTGGATGATGATGATTCAGCTGATATGGAAACTGAGGAGATTGTTCATCTTCATCCGTCATCATCGTCATCAATGGTTGATAATGGCGGATTTGCTTTAAGCCCCATAACCCCAGATTCAAACAAAGAGAGTTCAGAATTAATGTCTTGTTTTACATCCCCGTTGACATTGATATCCAAAAACGATGATGACACCCTAAAGACCATGAATTCTCTTGAAGAATCACGGGGTTCTGCTGCAAGAACACTAAAGTTTATTTCAGTTAAGACCCGAAAGGATTGCGAAAAGCCAATTGAGGAGGATGATATATTATTGAAAGCTGTTTATGACTCTATTTTGGAATGCATAATGTCAGATATTGTTGGTGAGATCTCAACTATTGATTTGAGCCCTGATGCGCTCAAAACACCGCGTTTTACGCCTCGTTTGACTGGTATTGCTGAAACATGCCCTGGTCCTCCTTTGAAATCTTTCAAGAAATCAAGAACCATTGATCTCAGTTTGTGCAGAAAGCTTGAATTTTGATTTTGAAAGTGTAAGCATAATCATAATCTTGTAGTGATAACCAAAGGCTAACTTTCTTTTGCTTCTAGAGTTAGTTATAAATTATAGCCTATGATTAACCGATTAGCGCATTGGCAAGATTCTGTAACTTAAATTTAACTTATTCTGTTATCATATGTATTGTTTTTATGTTTATTGTGATATGTGGAGTTAACGGTTTATGTTGTAAGATATTAACGATAAGGTAACATGTTTGAGAGATTATCAACCGATCAAGGTACTCCTAGTTAATACACAATCTTCTTATCGGTTAATCTTCCTATGATTAACCGATCACGGTTAAACCCCGCCGCCACCGATTGTCACCACCACTAGGACATCCATGGACAACCGCCACCCATGTGGTTTAGCTAATTCAATAGCCTTCGGAGAAAAGCGACAAGTACCACTGGACAAGCAAATCACTTTTGGAATCACCTTTAAGGATCCTCTTACGGTGAAATGCCGGAATGATGCTAGGATATCCCGAGCGAGTCAGCTAAACGAGACGGAAATCTCAGTACTATTCTGGCGGTCATGCATTCCAATTACATAACAATTGACAACCAAACACATTTTGTATTTTCAAAGGAATCCTATAAATTCAAAATCCATTTCCAACAAATTCCGCGAACCAAACGGGCCCTTAAAGTACATATGTGATCTAACCGAATAATCCCCTAAACCGGTTCAAGTTGAAACTGGGTTTGATCGGAGAAGGATTAAGTTTGACCGGTGTGAAACAGGGTTTTAATCTGTACACTTTGACATAGCCACATAGCTTGTGGATTAAATTGTCCAGTTATTCAAAATGATGACAAATTTACAAGATTAAAAATCAGGAAACTAATTCACCATTCACCATTTTATCCACATCAACTGGTAACCAAAAAAGAATATATATAAACTTCAATTTCAAGAATCAAAACCGGTCATTAAACCAACCGCTTTTGCTCGTTCCGTTGTTTTCCTTCAAAAAATTCTGCAAGCATTCTCTCAAGATCCTCTGGCTGGAATCTGATGTACTTAGACGGGTTTTTACCGCCCTCGATCAAAGGTCTACATAATTACACCGCATGATCATGTTACCAAACGAAAGCAGACAGTAAATGTCAAAACAGGTCGGGTTGACCCTAAACATTGTTTATCTTTTTTCCTTTATATATTTGTTCATAAACAATTATGGTGTCAAATAGGAATATATTATTTTATTATTAGCCTAACATATTGTATAAAAGGATTTATGAGGTTTAATACATTAAAATTAAAAATTTTAGTTTGGTTACTTTTGATCTATTAAAGATGAAAGATAACCCGAACCTACACATTTTTAAAAAAATATGGGTAAAAAGATATGATTGAGTATAAATATTAAACCGGGATATAAACCTACCCAAAGCGTTTTTTGAAAGATCTATAGGCAGGTAATAGGACTTCGGCTACAGCCAGTCTCAATGACTCGCGCAACTCACTATCGGGCACGGTCCATTGAGATTGCTTTTGATGTAATTCTTCAAACTGAGTATTAAACGTCTTGAACTTTTCCTTAACCGTGGCTCGAGACACCCCAGCGGTGCTTATCCCATCACCGCCAGCTGTCTGAACCGTGAGGCACTGCAATATCTGAAGACATGAAAACTAACAATTAGCACGGTTCGTTTATGAATCAATATTTATCTTTTTAAATAAATAAAAATTAAATTTTGTGTAATTTGATCAATATTTATCTTTAAAAAAATAAATAAAAACAAATTCATATGTAAATGGATATATTATATAAAGAACCTTAGACCAAGAAATTCTTTTATACTGATTTGCATGTTGCTGCACAACTCGTCGATGGATTTGAACCCAATCATCTCCTAACATATCCTTCGCATCCGACCTTTGAAAACAAGTTATATTATTCAAATAATAAATTAAAAATGATTCCAACAAAATGAGGATACCTTCGTACGGATCTAACAATGTAATGAATATTATTCATCATAAATAACTGAGTCAAAGCTTGATCTTTGTAATGTTTAGATTTTCCATCTAAATTATTCTGCAAAGCCTGCATTATTCGTGTCGTTATTTTCGACAATTGAGCATCTGGATCAATTTCTTCGAACTCTAGAAAAAGTTGCTTCAATGTTGACTGATAACTACATTATAAGCAAAGATTAAAATATCAAAATATTATCATGAACTTTTAGTTAGATTTATCAAGAACAATGAGTAAGTACTTACTCAAATAAAAACTTGACATAGTTAATAACATAACTAGTTAAAGGATGAACAGTTCCATCAAGAACAGTAGTTTTTGTAGCATCCTTATCAACCGCTTCTTCAAAGTCAACAAAAGTTTCTTGAGCGGTTTCCGCTAACCGTTTTGTCAAAACAGAAACCGATTCACGTAATTCAGCAGCGGAAATACTTGCATAAAGCGTATTGAACTGTAAATCACAACACAAGTTACAAACGGACACATAGGGGCGGTTTGACAACTTCTGAATGGATAAATGTTAAATTAGTTAGAGGTCTGAATCTTTTATTGCTGAACCAAGAGGTTTAAAACATTAAGAGCCAATATAATTTTTAACCATTCAAAGGCAAATGTCTGACCAATTCAGATAAGAGGTCTTAACCATTAAGACTCAGTATAATGCTTAATCATTCAGAGACAAATGTTTGAATAGTTCAGACATTTCCTCGTAAAACAAACAGTCTGAACCATTAAGTGCTGAACCAGTGAGAGATTTGAACCATTAAGAGCCTATTAAGAGCTAAACAAACAGCCCCATAAAAAACATGATTTCATAACGCGAACATGAATCTAATTAGTACCTCTGGTTGAACTTCTTTCATTATTTCATACATATCAAGAAGAACAAATAATTTTTCAGGTGATCTTTTGCTTTTAGCAATTGCTTCACCAAAACTAAGTAATAAAGACACACTGCTTGCAGTGGCTTCTGCAAAACATTGATCCATAAATGAACCCATTTCTTCAAAAACTTTATCAGATACTTTTCTTTCGGCAGCAAATAGCAATTTTACAGCAATCCGTACGAAATGAATCCAATTTCCAATTTTAGCCTCCAAAGTCTCCCATTGCATCTTTTGAATATCGTCTTTACTTAGCTTTTCAACTCCAAGTTTTTTAAGACTGTTTTCCATACATGCAGAACGAGCTTCCCTAAAATTATGCAATCAGTTTATGAACAATTGATGCAGGATTCTTACAGGATGCTATATATTCAAAATCTTACATCCTTATTATATTGTAGTTTTCGCCCCTGAGGTTTGTCACCCTAAACAGTTTTAGTCCACACTTAACAGTTTTAGTCCATAAGGTTTCAAATCATAACAGTTTTCGTCCCTTGTTCAAAATTCCGTTAGAACTTATGTTAAGACCCCCACGTGTGACACTGTGCCAATTTTCCCTCTTTAAACCTTGTAAACGTTTCCTGACGAGTTAACGAGAAAACGTGCCTGTTCTAATGAGTTAAACAAGGAAAAATAACGAAAAAGTCCCTGATGTTAGGGCACGTGGGGGTCTTAACGGTAGTTTTAACGGACTTTTGAATGAGGGATGAAATCCGTTATGGTTTGAAGCTTTAAATATGAAAACTGTTATAGGTAAACTGAACTGTTAAGGATGACAAAACTCAGGGAGGAAATAGTTGTCAAAAGCCTCTCAGGTGCGTGCCTAGGCGCAAAAAAGGCCCCAGGCGCACCAAATGTGCCTTAAGGTCCCTGTGGAGCGATTCCGGTAAAATTCAGGTTTTCCGGTCTGATTCCGGCCACTTTTGGCACTTTCCGATCATAATTACGGTCAAATTCAGGTTATAGTAATCTTAAATATATTTTAACATGCTTAAGACATATAATAGCTCTAAAAATGCCTAAATTCAACCTAAAACAACCTAAACTAGACATAAAGAAACATTAAACACGTCAAAGAACCCTTAAAATGACACTTTTATACTATGCGTCTTTTTTATAATAACCCTCGCTTTTTAAGCGCCTAGGCTCCGGGCGCTGCCTATGCGACTCGAGTGCGCCTTAGGCCTTCGACAACTATGGCCAAACTGCAGTTTCATAATATAAAGTGTCACCTGTAAATAATAAATACTTGTTGTTGCTGGCCAGTTTGAAGCATTTGTTGAGCTAGATCATGCAACAACGGTACAATTTTAGGTGGTACAATATTCGGAGGACGATATACAACATTTTCCAAATTTTTATTATGATCTGCAGGATTTTTCTTGCTATTTTCACCATGAGCCGTTGTCGGTCGAAGAGAAGCAGGCAAACCATCCAATAGTTGATCAGGTTCAACTGGTTTACTGAAATATAAACAAACACACAATTTATTAATCAAAACAGTTTGGTTCCTCTAATAAAATAAAAAGATTTTTATTTTCTATGAAATGAGATTGAAATAATTAGACCTGCAAGAGGTTAATAGTTGTCTGAATTCTTCTTCAAGCATTAATGAAGCTTTTTGAAGCAAAGTTGTAGAATGTGTAATCACTCCAATACTACTTTTGAGATTTTTATTAGTGCTAAAAAATCGAACGCTTTTTTTTAATTGATTAACTGCTTCTAAATAACTCTCCAAATCTTCATGAGGGCCTCTTAAAATTTCAGCTTCTGCCTGAAATTTAAAGAATATGATCATACTTAAATACTCGATTGTGATGATCATAATTTTATCGAAATGTAACCTGTTTCACAAGATCAAATTGGACTAAAACGGCATCGGCAAACTTCAATGTCTTATCAATGTTTTCATGTGCTTTCCTCATCGAATGAGTTTTGATCTGCGAACACATAGAGTGCACGTTGAAGACATCGATTTGATGAATAAACGTACGGTGAGTGATCATGAACCTGAGTTGGTCGCATGGCGGTTTCGAGGGCGGAAAGACGAAGATCGAAGGATCCGAGAATGGAGGTCATGCTGTCGGTGATGGTCTGACTCCTAGCGAGACAATCCTTCATTGTAGCCGCTCGATCGCGTAGGCTTTCCATGGTGATCGACCTACGCGATTTTATCTTCTTTTTAATATATGATTTAATTACACATTGTTAGACTCAAACATATCACATATCACAACATGAGAACCAAGTAACCAACATGCAAACACACTCACGTACATAACTCATTGTTCACACACAAACACACCTTACGTACGACATGAATACCAACATGCAAATTATCACATACACCTTTATTGGCTATATGAACACATGTTTACTCAAGATTAAACACACCCACTAACCTCACTTATTTTTCACTCATGTAAATATATCACACACTTGTTTATACCCAAATCTAATCCGACGGTTAGCAACTAGTCTCCCGCGTAAACCCGTGTTATAACCCACCCGATGCCGGCCTTTTCACAGCCCGTAAGTAGCCCGGTATGGTCATGTGAGGACCTAGTCGAGAACACCAAGGACCCCAACCCATGACACAATGTGATTCCGGTTCGAATCACCGCGATTAATTCAGCCTGATGCTTGAGATCCGTTCAACTGTAGATACAAATTAAGAAGAGTACGTACCTTACGCGGGTGATCTAAACACACCAAAACCGGCTCCTAGTGCGACAAAGAAAACCGGATATGCGATACCTTGTGACTTATTATTTCCTTGCCTTCTTGTCCCTCGATCGATAGATTACCGTGAAAATGAAGGAGAAGAAAGATTTCCGTTAAAGAATTGGTGTTAATCTATATCTGTATGCTTAATAGGAAATATGTATTGTTGCGCAACGAATTAGAGTTACCGTTTGATTATAAAGGCAAATGATGATCGTCGTTTAGGGACAAAATTAAGGTGTTTAACCTGGCGATATGATGTCCCATTTTTTCAGAAGTGAGTAGGGTTATTCGATCCTCAAAATGAGGAATTGGCTGATTGTAATGTTTGGGATATATTTAAGATGTAAAAAAAAAAAAAGATAAAAGGACAAGGAAATTGCAAATGTGAATAGATTGCCGTTTTCGCTTTGATAAATATTCCCTTTCACATTTATGAGATTCATAAATTTCCCATCAAGAATTTCATGTTCACGGAGGGAGGTTTTAATGTTTACCCGAGAAAGTCTCATATTGAATCTCGTTTGGTAGGCTTTTTACTGATCAGTCTCGTATTGAATCTTATTAACACCTTTGCTATCGCATGTGGTGTGGGTATGAGATTGAATTCAGGTAGTGAGATATGAAGAGGCATGCGACATACCATTAACCTTAATTTCATTGTTAAAAAAAACTACAGTGAAATACTGATTATGTCTTTTAAATATATAACAATTTGTTGGTATTGTTTTTTGTCTTTAATAGTTACCAAGATCGTCCTTATTTTGAAAATTTTGCACGTATAATGTTTTTTCTACTAACTGGTTTTAACTTCTTTTTTTTTTTTTAATTTAAGGGCGAATAAACTGAATAGTTGAAAGAACAAAAACTGTAATATTTAGTTTTTATGATGGTTATGTATAAGCAGGGGTGGGGATGACGCTCGTATCCCGTAACTTGTCAGTAGAGTCATTCATCTCTATCTTGGTTGCATTCTTTATCCTACATATTTGTCTGTCTGTAGTCCGTATGTACCAGTGGTCCAAGTCTATCAGTCAGTTGATAACTTGATCGAAGCCATGATGGTACCTTCCTAATCTGTATGAAAAAATCTTTAATTTACTACGTTTGTTACATATTTCATCCTTTGAATTGCAGATTTCTAAAATGCTATGAGTGCTTTCGGAGTCGGACTAATATGCTAGCAGATGAGTGTTGATAAACCCGGGAATGTTCATTCTGGAGGTATTGACGAAGGCCGGATATGAAGCAATTTAGGAGAGGTACCCCTAATCCACTATCCTAGCAGTTACATGCATGCACAACAAAACAGGGAAAATTTAAGGGTCATTTACATATATCTTCTTCCTAAGCTTCTTAATTACATATTTCCCCAATTTTAAATATTAATTACATATTTTCCCTTACTAAACCACATCAATTATATATTTACCCATTTCATTAAAATTAAATTATTAAAGGACAATTTTACCCTTTTGATTATTAGGAAATTTATTTACATATTTCCCCTTGCTAAGAAATCAATTACAAATTTCCCCAAATACAAATTAAAGTTCCAAGCAACTACAATACCGTCATTCAATTTCGAGATAAAAATGTATTATATGATTGCGAAACGCAAGCCACTGTTTTTGTTATTTAGATCACATATATAATGGTTATAATCTAGCTATAATCTTCGTAAGGAAAGCAATTCAATTGGTCAAATATAATGTTCTAAATGTACTTGAAGGAAAGCATGAGATTTCAGCTCATTTGATGCCATCATATCAGGCTCTAGACCACGTATTTGTTTCCCTGAATAAACCTGTATGATTGTTCATGAAATTAAATAAATCTCGAACTGTTATTAAATCATAATATTATGGAAATTAATCTTACCTTGAAGATGATTGGTGTGCCCCTACGAGGACCATGAGCTGTAATCGCAAATTTCAATATGACGAAGAAAAATCATAAGGAAAGCAAAATAGGAACAATTAGTCAATTATTAACAAACAAAATCTCAAATCCCCAAAGTGGATGAACAAAAGATCAATTATATTCCAAACGGACCTGATTTGCACATTGCCTTCTCTAACATCTTGAAACTTCAATCCTCCAATGTCTAGTAACTGTGATGAATTTTTAATGCTAAATCGAGTTTGAAAATCTGAATAACTGCACAAACAATTTTATTAACTTATTAAACCTACAGCTCAATTCGATCCGATAGTACAAAGTTTGTGAATTGCTAAGCCGACTTACCTAGTGACGTTCATTATTCTAATTAGGTAATTTGGTGAATTTAGGATGGGTAATTTGGGTATTTCATGACAAATGGGATATATGTAATTATGTTTTACAATTGGGTATATATGTTATTAGCATGCTTACCAAGGGTATATATGATAATATCTCAAAATTTAATAACTACTTTGATAGTTTAACTCCTTATTCGCATGTGCCGTTGACTGAGTTGTTAATCAAGTCAGCTCCTGGATCAAAAGTGGGTCGGGGTCGGGTGGATTGGGTCATTGGCTAAACGGATCATATCATATTAGTGTTCCCACATGAGGAGCATGCAGGGCCGGTCCTGAGGATTTAAGTGCCCGGGGCGAGACGGGAAAAAAAGGCCCCTATGTACGAATGAATTATCAGT
>WOUH02000017.1:5628675-5644668 GCA_009936405.2 Stevia rebaudiana | reverse complement strand
TATATAACACATGTAACAAGTAATAATCCTAATATAATAAGATTCCTTAATGCCGGAAGTGGCCGGATTCGAAGTCGGAAATTGCTGGATGTCACAGTAAATTTATCACTATACACACGTAGATACATGTCCTATGTTTTATGTAGTTTTAGGTTTTCATATGTTTTTTTATGTGAAAGAATCATTGTAGGTCTAAAGTTTTTCATATGTATGTATGCTTATTGTACGTTGATATCATGTTTTGTGTTCTGATTTATTATATGTTACTTTAGATTTTGTGTGGTATGCATCTCCCATTGTATGTTAAATTTTACAAGTTCTTATTTTTTTCCTAACTTTGCATACAAGTCTACATGTAACAAAAAGAAAAAAAAAAAATAGTGGACACATGCTATGTAGTTCTTTTAGGAAAAAATAAAGGTATACTACAAAGAACCCGAGCATTAACGGCGACATAAATCGTCGCTAAAAGTACTCAAAGTTGTTGTAGAAAATCAAAACTGGATGATTCTGAAGTCGTGTGAAATCACTTTCAGATCAAATAAATTGAAGTGTCTATCAATTGTTTGATCGGATAAAATCAGAAAATGAAAACTAGATTTCTGTATGAATTTGATTGTGCGAATCTCTCTGAGAAACTTAGAGAAAAAGCAATTCAAGATATCTTATCGATATTCGCATAGAAAAATCAATCTACTATAACTACTGGGGCAATTTTCAACTAATTACGCATTCAGTCCCTCAAGTTCAAAATAATGTGTTTTCTGTCCAAAACAGTTTTTCTAATGCATTTTCGACCTCAGTCAGGGGCTCTGCCCCTTGGACCCCGCTTTCTCGGGGGCGCTGCCCTGGAACCCTGTTAGTCCCGATGACATTCAAATAAGCGTGCATTCTTATTTGAACAAAATACATAATCTCTAATTACACTAAAATATCCAACAAAAGTCAGCGCTAAAAGTCCTGCTAAGAATGAATGGAGATACAAAATATGAAAGAAACAAAAACTTAGCTTCATTTTATTAACTTTAGAAAATTATTGGTTTAGAAAATCAGAATTCTTATATGTAATACTTATTACTTTTAATATCACGTATATATATACACGTATACACAAAGGACTATAATTAATTAATTTTTGATTCCTTACTAATGTAAAGATCATGTGTGGTTGAGGCCTACACAAGCGTATGATGTAATCACGGCAATCCAACATTTACATGAGGCAAAATTGTTTTGTTAGACCGACAAACGTATGTATAACCCACGTATTTAAAAGGTTACATTGAAATCATCCAAATTAAATTCTAAAAAACCACTTCAACCCTATCAATTATAATGATTATCTCATTTAAGCTTGTCAAGAAACCTCAAACGTTCTTAACAGAACAAAAGGTTCACAAATTATCAACTAAAAGATCTAACATACATTTAAACCTACAAATAGTCTACACCCACATCAATTTTAAGTAATAAAGGAAAATAGTACAAAAATTATAGTACTCGATCTTTGAAGTTTATTAAGTATCAAAACACAAAAGCCAAACAAATGATCTCAGATATTAGCTCTGAAACTGGCAAAAGTGTCTATGTCAAGAGTAACAAATGATAAGGGTGGAGGGAGTGGTGGAAGGGTATTTATAAATACCATTTCAAATTAACTTATCAAATCATGTCACGTCAAATGTTTCAAGTACTCTCTATTAATGGCAGTGTTACCCTCTCACTTTTCTTTTTATGTTTAAAAAAAATTAAATTCTTCACCTTTTCACTATACCCGAATCGGTGAAATCTACCCTCCCAAACTACCCTCTAAAATGGCGGTGGTGTACCGCTACACTAAAGTAGCCGATGAGAGTACCCGCCACCTACTCCTTCCACCCTAACTTGTATTAAATAATTAGTTATCAACTAAATATGCTCAAATATTTTTAAAAAATGATTAAAATAATAATAAGTTGGAATAATTACTAAATTTTCTAAAGAAATGAATATTTTTATTTATATATAAAAATATGATATGATATCTTTTAACAAATAAAAATTAAATATGAACTGAGAATTAGACAATCCCAATGTATATATGAGGCGTACATGCAGGTTTCAAAGGGTGCCAAAATCGTACGTATGAACGTTTACTTTTTTTTTCAAATGTTTCCTTAACAACTTGTAACAATAAGACAATGGGGTATACTCTCTCGTGCGTTTGATTAGTTTATAAAAATTAATAATAGACTTGAAATTATTTTAACTGTATTTATATTATTAGTTGGACATATTTTAAACTTGGGTTTTAATGTTTTATAACTAAAATTAGAAATTAAAATTGGACTGGGGGCGGATTGAGGGCGATCACAAAATTTTATGGGGATCGGTCAAGATTTTAACAAATATACCAGTGGAAAAAAAACGTTTCAGGGAGGGCGACTGTCCCCACCCTTACATGTGGCTATGCCACTAGCTGGGACGTGGTGGTGATCAAAGTGGTTGGAACCACAGGGTGATGGGGCTTTAATGTTTTTTTTTTTGTTTTTTTTTTCAACCACTCATAATAAAACACTCCACTTTTCTACTAATTACAATAGACTACCCCACCCTCCAACTATTCACACACCCACCATAATACATTTCAACCCAAACCATCTTCAAGTGGTTGCCCACGTCGCGTGTCTACGCCACCCACTCTTCCAACCACTACGTATACCTCATGGTCTAACCAATTAGCAAATTACTTTTGCTTTCAAGTCACCCACTTAATTAAAGATTAAAGACTAAATATTTTATAGTCTTGTGGGTAGTGTTTTGACTTTCTTATGAGAGATCTTAAAATCGAGTCCTGTCATAGACAAGTCAGTACAAGGTTTTCCAGTTATGAGTTAACTACTCAGAGCGGGTCGAGTCATCACATTTAATTCTTCTAATAGAAGTGTGATATTAGATTCTCGAACCATTGCGGTTAAAAAAATAAAAATTAAAGATTGATAATTTCCTTCTATGAAAGTTGAAACCGCTTTGTGCTCCAAATTCGGAGATGATCTAGGGCAGCAGAAAGAGACATTTCCTCGTTTTTCAGCTGTTTAAATCCTCTGACACAACTTTGAGATAACATGATCACCAATCCCTTTTGTTTTTCTTCTTTTCTTTTATAAATAAATATTCAATTAATCCTCTACTTTCTCACACCACAAACACACAAATATATCTACATCTCTCTCTCTCTAAAAGTTATCTTTGTTTCAAGAGTACTCTGAACAGGTGATGACTGATGATCATCAAAGCTTCTGCATCAATTGATTTGAAAAGAGAAGTCAAATCAACCTTTATTTAAACTCAATTCCCTAGCAGATTCAAAGATCAATATAATTCTTTCTAGAGAGAGAAACCTCATATTCAAGAACAAACACAACAGGTATATATATATATACATCTCTATCTATCTCTATCTGAATAGTATTGAAATCTAATTGAAAGTTTTATAATTTTATAATCTTGATGATGGATGATATGACTTCTCTATCTATGTTTCAAAAGCACAGACACAGTAGAATGAAACTTGAGCCCATTCTCTCTCTCTCTCTCTTAAAGCTTTCTCTCTCTATACATATACAAGAGTGTGCTTAATTTATTTTATGCATGATTGATACATACATCCTTTTCTCTCTTTAAAAGTCTGCAAATGTCTGGGAAGAAAATCTGTGACATGGGTACTATATACTACTTTGTTGTTATGAAATGTCACTGTAAAAATCTTATATTCTTGGAATTTAATCTTTGTCTGCAGTTGATTTTTTAGGAAGAAGATGATGATTATGAAGCAACACGTGCACAATCATAATATCTTTATCACTACACTCTCTTTAGGTACATCTAGTTCAATCATATTACCATTAATATCATCTCTCTCTCTCTCACACACACTCACACACTCACGCAAGAACAATTTGCTTCATTCAACCATGGCAGCTTCTGAAATTGTGAATCGAATTTTACTTTCATTTCCAGGCTTCCTTTGATCATTCAAGCAGAAATTTTGCAGTTGGTGTTTACAGTTGGTTATGGGTTAAAAAAATTGAAGGTAAAAACATGTTTTTACAATTTTACTGATCCTGTTGATTAGCGTGTTATGGACGGTCCCATCTCATTATACAAAAAAAGTGTTTTATATGAGATGATAAATAAATAATATTATCTGTTTGCAGATACAAGAAAGTAATACTAAAAGGACAAAAATCATCTATGGCGACTTACTACAATGGAAGTTCAGAGATTCAAGGTGGAGATGGGTTACAAACCCTAGTTTTAATGAATCGTGGATACGTTTATTACTCAGATTCACAACAATCCACTCAACCACCATCTGGGAATTTCTTGTTTCTTGATTCCAATAATCCGGGAAGCAATCCGGTGAACAACCACCATCAGCACGCGGTGGTGACACAACCACCACCGCCGGCGGCTCAAAGTCAGCAATTTGTCGGCACACCGTTGTCGGCACCGCCACCATCATTCAACCCACGAGCCCAGTACATGTACAGCCCGGTGGAGATGGTGGCGGCACCACCGCGTGACGTCACGCGGTTCCAACAAGGTCTATCTCTAAGCCTTTCTTCTCAGCAGACCCGGTACGGGTCTCCGGTCACGAGAGTACCTGTTTCTTCCACCGGTGATGACAGAAGATCAGGCATCACCGGTGGCGTTGGAAATCCCGGATCAACATCAGCATCCGGGATTTCTAGCATGTTGTTGAATTCCAAGTATTTGAAAGCAACCCAAGAAATTCTTGAAGAAGTAGTGAATGTTGGTAAAGTAGCACTCAAGAACTCCGATGAGTCACCCAAGAATCTCAAGATTGTCAGTGGCCGCGGTGGTGATAATAGATCATCACCGCCACCAGTCACCGGAGACGGAGAAACCGCCAAATCTGGCAGTGCTCCTGAACTTACTACAGCAGAAAGACAAGAGATTCAGATGAAGAAAGCAAAGCTTGTTAACATGCTTGATGAGGTAACTAATCAAAGAATCTTTTAATATCAAATTAAACAAGAAATGATTGTCTCTATCAACAAAATTGTTTTCAATTTCTTTCATGATCTTCAAATAATAAACTTTAAATTATGTCTAATGTAACTATGTAAGGGTAAGGTCGGTTCTTATCACAACCTTTTTAGACCCTACTTTTTTACGAGTGAGATATTACTAGATACGTTTGTTGTTTGTTTGTTTGTATTACTGTCGAATTAAACTTTTTTTTTACTAAAATATGTGTGTTTTGAAGGTGGAACAAAGATACAGACAATATCATCACCAAATGTTGATTGTAATTTCATGGTTTGAGCAAGCAGCTGGAATCGGGTCTGCAAAAACATACACAGCACTAGCTTTACAGACAATCTCGAAGCAATTTCGGTGCTTAAAAGATGCGATTATGGAACAGATTAAGGCCGCTAGCCGGAGCTTAGGAGAAGACGACAGTTTAGTTGGCGGCATTAAGGCGGATGGTGGCGGTTCAAGGTTGAAATTTGTGGATAATCATCTCCGACAACAGAGAGCTTTGCAGCAATTGGGTATGATCCAACAAAATGCTTGGAGACCTCAAAGAGGATTGCCGGAGCGCTCGGTTTCGGTTCTTCGTGCGTGGCTTTTTGAACATTTTCTTCACCCGTAAGATTCGAAACCTGCAAATAATGATTAAAATTTTGAATTTTATGAGCTTTGATTGAATTTTGTGGTTTTGATTTCAGTTATCCAAAGGATGCAGACAAACATATGCTTGCTAAACAAACAGGTCTTACTAGAAGTCAGGTGATTATTTATTATCCTTGTTTTGTGTATGTTGAAATGGATTACTGTGAGCAAAGGTGCACAAATAAACCGGTTTATTTTTCTTTTTCTTTTTGTTAACCTTTTTCAATAAGTAATTAGAATGTCACATTTACGATAAAGTGACATGTAAGTGTACAATAAGGTATGTCGTTTGAATTGCAAAACCAATCCTAATAAAAATAAAGCTTTGGTTTTTTAACCAGTTTACGAACCGAAGCGAATCAAATCAGACGGTTCCAAACCAACGCTCATCTGAACCGGTTCTCATGGTTTGAGACCGCTTCCTGAGCCCCATTCCATAATCGGTTTAAACCTATCCAGTCAAAGGTAGTTAGAACTGAAACCAACTAAACCAATCACTTCCTTCTCCAAAAACCGGTTTCCATTCCTAAATTCGTTCCACAAACAACTGATTTTGATCTTCATTGACCACACTAAACTAGTTTGGAACAAGAACCGGTTTGAAGAAGAAAAAAAAAATTTGTGTGCCTCTACGTGTAGGGTTCTGAGTAGGTGCTTCACAGATTTCAAGGACGAGATTCCTTGGTACCCGTGGAGCATCAAGTTAGAACCCTGAGTGACAAAAATTTGTAATCCTGTGAATTATCGGTTTTGAATTTGATTTAATTTTGTTTCATTAATCTCTAGGTTTCAAACTGGTTCATAAATGCGCGTGTTCGGCTATGGAAGCCGATGGTAGAGGAGATGTACCTCGAGGAAATCAAGGACCAAGAACATACCGGAAAAGAAGACGATAAAATGAACAAAAACAAAGAACAAGAAGAAAACGAAGATAACTCATCATCCAGACACGATAAAAACCTGTCACCGGAAAACTCAAATAGAGGATTCCAAACCACCAAACAAGAGAATCCATTCCATCCTCCGGTTTCCACACCCGTCGTGTCGACATCTCCTAATGGAATTCAATTCCAGAACCAGTCCGGTTACAGTTTCATTGAATCGCTGGAACCAGACGGGATCACACAATTCAGCCCGAAAAAACCAAGAACCAACGAGAGCCATCAACCAACTCAAGACGTCGGTTTCACCATAACCGGCGGAAACTCGCCCAGCTTCATGGGCGGGCTCGCCGGTTACCCAACTGACTTCAGTTTCACCGCCGACCAAATCCACCCGCAGTACTCCGGGAATGGTGTGTCTTTAACATTAGGCCTACCACACAGTGAAAACCTGTCACTTTCCGGCAACCACCAGAGTTTCCTCCATAACCAGAACATTCAACTCCGACGAGGTCCAGAGTTAACCGAAGAAACAAATTACACCGCCATGAATCCTCCATCTTCTTCTCACACAGCAGCTTTGTATGAGTCTATGAACATCCAAAACCGTAAGAGATTTTCTGCACAACCATTGCCCGATTTTGTTGCTTGAACAAAATAAAATAAAATAAAAAAATCAAGAAATAAAACCAAGATTCAACCTAGAACAGATTCTATACTTTAATTTGAACAGGTACAAGAATGATTATAGTTTTATATAGATACAGATTAGGATTTTCATTAATCATTTGATGATTTAGTGAGTGTATATTAATTTTGTATGTATGGTTGTATGTAAAACTAGTTCTAAATCTTTGGATTGGGGGTATACCAGAAACAATATTTAATTATAATCATATCATCATCATCATCGTCGTAAATTTCGTATGCATATTTCTGTAATTAGATAATTCCTCTGCTCCACACTCCAAGAAAATCCACTTTTTTGTTATGAAAAGCAATTTATGACATGACTTATTAACGCAAGATAACAAATCAAACAAGTTGATGTTTGACGTAACTTGTTTGTGTCATAAATGGGTGGATAACATGTCAAAACACGCTTCATCCGTTGTTGTGACAACCATAATATGTTTAAGTAATGTTTATAAATTACTTATCAAAATGACATAGTTTCGTTTTTATATAATAATAATAATAAATCGTATCTTAATCCCCTGACTCTAGTTTAGTGGCAAGTCGTTTGATTCCTTTGTAACGTTTAGTTAATCGTGCTAACATTTTCTTCTTGTGTGTACCGGTGTCGTATCATTCGTATTACTGGACTCGTATATTCAGCTATGTGAAACGTGTCTCGTTAGTATTCAAACAAATGACACTAATTAAACAAATGACATAACTTGTGAGCCATGTTTTTGTTATAAAACAAGATAGAGATTGTAAAAAAGTTATATCCCCACAAGTTATTGACTGGAGGATAATATTATTATGTGAAATTGTGAGTGAAAGTTGTATCCCCACAAGTTTCATGGTCCTGCTCATTAATATCAAGACCAATAAGTGGTTCAAAGAAAAGTCCTTTTAGGTTACTTTCTCCATCGGGCTCATTGTTGAATGGTACTGTGATTTTAATGCATTTAATATATTGAAAGTGGACCTTTCAACCTGTCACCACAATCATTACCACACGTCATGACACCGATATAAACTCATCATATATGAATAGTATGTAGTAAGTTTAAATTAAAAATATTTTGTAAAAAAGTAATGTGTTTGGTCCCTAACCTACAAAGTGGGCGATGTGATTCAATATAGGTATGAATGAAATGATTAATTAAGCTCCTAAATCTCTTATTTTTTTCGGACATTTTTTAATCTCCGGCGACGAATTGGATTTAATCTTGATTAAGGTTGAAAATTGCTTGCATTAAAGAATTTTTTGGTCGAGAGAGCAAATTCAACATCATTCGCACAATCTCACCCTCAGAAAGCAGGTTCAGTAGAATTTACCTTCTCATATAGCAAATTGTCCTCTCAGATAGCATATTAAGTAGAATTCACTTTCTCATAAAGCAAAGAACCCATAAACCAAATATGTTCTTGAAAAGCTCAAAATCCATTTAAGGTGAGCAAGAAACACCAAAACGCCAAAAAAATCCTCATATAAGTTATATTTTCTCTCTAAATTCTATGTCACTAAGTTAAATCATAAGTGGTATTAGAGCCGGTTCATCTTGGCTCAGCTATAGACCCTATGACTCCACCTTTCAAGCCATACTAGCCAATCTTCGAGTATTTGGGCCCTCTTTAGTCTAAACAACCCCTCCTTATTAATCTCCCCAACGAGCTACCATAGCCCAAACTCATCTCTCCAACCATGGCTCATGTTGGTGTTCTAAACCACCCCCAATACAAGCAGTCAAACACCATCACTTACCCCGCCTGCACCACCACCAGCCCCTGTCGTGGCACCAAAACCACACCATCATTAACTTGGTGAAGTTGGCCCTCCATCGTTCTTGCAAACTAACTCGAGCTTGAGCTTGTTGGTCAGACTGACTGTCATTGCGGCTAGTGTGTTCAGGCCTCCACCATTTAAACACACTCCCCAAAGCTAGCCTGCGAACAAAGGGGCATCGGTCAATGAGGTGACTTTGGAAAACAAGTGGTTTTTCACTCACCTTCTCTAAATTACGACATAACAACTGAGTGGTGGCCACCATGATGATTCGCTAAGCATCATCCTAATTTCTTCCTCGACAACAATAAGCATTTAAGTGGGTGGGAATCATACATGCCAATTTTCATTCCCCACGTGGCCTATGATCATTCACCGTGAAATAGTGGTTTCTAGTTTATTTCCATAGTTAATTTTTTATTTTTTGTTTTAGAATAGTAGGTAGTGGGTCGGTATTTAGTTGTTGCTTGAAAGGTTTTAATTAGCCAAGTATGTTAAATTTTTTCTTAAGTATGAAGAATTAACAATTAGTCTCTTAAATCCTCCTATAATCTTCTATATCCATCTAAATAGTTCTACGCGAAGAGGCTATTGCCCGCCTTGAAAGGGTTATTTTTACCGCCCACAAGGGTACAAACCACGTTACAAATGCTTATATCATCCGTTGGTGTTAGACCCGAGACGTTACAATATGGATTAAAACTTTTATGTCTTAAAAGCAATGTTAAACAAATCGGTAATATAAACTTACCACAAAGACAATTTTAATTCTAATGGACTCCCTTTAAATTGTTCTAAAAGACAGCATTTACCCTTACAAGTAAAAAAAATTATTTTTGTTTTTGTTTCGATTTTGGAAGGATTTGAAAAGTTTTGTGATGGAAGGAGTTGTTGGTCCATGCCATTTTTTGTAACTATCCCTAAAATAATAATTCCAGTCCAACAAATATTGAATATTAAAATCAGCCATGACATCACATTTGGACTAAAAACTGCAAATATCTAGAACATTTAGATTTTGGATTTTTTTAGATTGATATAATGATATTTGAAATTTCTCATATAGTTGGTTTATACAACAACAAAGTAACAATAAACAGAAATTAAACTAAACAGTAATAGTGAATTAAAAGGTGTCTATATCATTTTTATCATACCATTTGATTTTGTTATCTTTGCAAGTCTTCGATTAGCAACTTTGGATCGATAACACCAAACTTCAAACACTTCTGTAAGATCAGGATACCGAATATGCTTATTCTTCAACCACTCATTCAAAACTTCCGCTTGTTCGCCAGATGGCAATGCGAGAATGATTGAAACAAATGCAGACTCCAAAGATTGCCATATTTCACCATCAATTTTAATCACCAAACAGTCATCTTCATCGGTTGCTAAAGAATCAATCAAAGGTTTTAAATTTCTCACAAACGGAAGCCAACTTTTCACCATATGAACCCGTTTTACAGTTGGTAAAATCACACTTCCATACCCTATTGCTTCTAAAACCTTAGAAGTTATTTCAACAACCTTTACTTTTATCTCAAGACTTTCTTCTTGTTCACTTTGACTTTGACTTTGACTAATCTGGTCAATAGCTTTAAGTATGTTTTCTGATGCATCTATCCAATTCTCAACAAAATCTTTTAATAATTCCAATTTGGCCAAGATTTGGCAAGCCCATGACATGTCTACCAAAAAGATTTGAAATTTATGCATTTCACCACTTTCACACGCTAATTTTACAATTTCTTTAAATCTTGCTAACAAGCTTTTAAAATGTTGTCTTACTTTTAATTTTACATCTTCATCGGCTGTTAGTAATGGAGCATCATCATCTTCTGTAAGCATGTATTCAATCTGTTCTTGAGCAGATGTTTTCAAATCCGCCATTGTTGGCGGTAATGCTGACGTGGCGAACGTGATAGCAGAGAGAAAAATCTTAACAATTGCGGTTTGATTCACAGGCTGAAGGCGCGCAAGAATCGGTTCTGTTAATAAACCCATACCCGGAATAATTTTCAAGATTTCTTCCTCCTCGGCTTCTTCCCAAGGAGAAGCTTCTAGAAAGTTTACACACGTGGCGATAATTTCCGGGCAGCCGAGATTAACCGCCACTTGGAGGATGCCAAGTGTGTTTTTCACACCGTGACACGTGTCAGTTATAGAACACGCGGTATGAACATATAATATGCGTAAGACTGTGATGTGATGGTCAAAGTCATGTTCTTCGCAGTAAACCTCAACACAATTGCGAGAATCAAGAATTTGACATGTGGGCCAGGTTTCGGATAAACGGTCTGCAAAATATTTGCTTTTTTTGATAAGAATTTGCGAATGGCAGTATATTCGTTCATCGCGACCATCAGGTGTTCTTAGTCTTGCAACAACATCACTTGTGGATCGGTCACCAATCATGGTGTTCTGAGCTACAATAATTTATGAAGGTAGGATGAGTTATGAGATTTTTTAAAAGAGAAAGAAAAATAAATAAATTTGCAAAAAAGGGGATGAATTAAAATATTAAATCATTACCATAGCCACCAGAAAGCTTCAAACAGACTATCTTCTTGTTTATAGACTTCAGTTATTGTTTTTACGCTTACATGTCCTGCAAACTTCATAAGACGTTACATATGCGTAGAAAATATATTTGATAGATTTAAAGACATATATTGTTACCATATACAAAAAATAAAAAAAGCCTTAGGATGCTAACAAACATAAGACAGTAGCATATCAACAGTTTGTTTAAGATTCTGGTGTAAATTAACTAGATTAGAAGCTTAAAGTCACTAGATGACTAGAAGCATCGTGTTGAGTTTACAAAAGCACTTCTCTCACAAAGAGAAAAGAAAACAAAATTACCAAAATGTTACTCTTGGTTTAAAAGAACAAAAATGGAGATATCACAAAAACAATATGCTATAAAATGATTAACAGTTCAGCATATTGATATCAGAATTTTCTTTCATTCGCCCAAAGTTCTTGATGGATAAACTAGTAATCAGTTCATCATCTCCGGGATGAAGAAATAAAATTAACTTGATCCTGAGTAAAATAAGTAACCTGAATCAACAAACACATTGTTGATGCTGCCTCTAAGTATAATATCTCGAATTTAGATCAGAAGCTTCTTTCAAACATTTTCACAAACACCTTATGTGCATCAAAGTCTAAACCCATCAGTAGATCACTAATCCTCCAATTAACTAAAATTTTTGTTCCTTTTCAATCCTACCCATTAAGTTCACTTCTTTATCGATCATCAACATTAAATTCTTAGCACAAAACGGCAACACACGACGTACTTACAGCTGTAAAGAGTATATATCGAATTTAAGATAGACCCAAATTACCAAATCAAAACAATTCGACTAAGGAAACACGTATGAAGGTTGTATTCATACAGATTCATAAGTTTGATGATCCTACAAACGAAAATGCTAATTTGTTTACTGGGAAAAAAGAAGAGTAACTTGATTTACCTTCTTGTTCGTCTTCCGTTATCATCGGGATTGAAATTCAGCAGGCATGGAATGTTTTGGTGGGCCATCTTCGGGTTCGGGTCGCCTCTACCATGTTCAGAATTCGACTCCCCAATGAAAGTGCTTTTTTGAGTTTGATCTCCTCAGCTCATCGACCTAAAAAGTTTATAAATTGTTGATTTATATTTTTAGAAAACATAAAAAAAATTATTTTAATCATTTAAGCAAAACATTACGTTCGAAATTTGAGGTTCCAAGTTTCTACGAGTCTATCCGTTAGATTGAAGACTGAAGTGCAATCAAGTTGTTTACATTTTCACATATGAAAATTATAGATACGTGAATAACTGTAAATATAAAAGCATTCACGGCTTATTCGTTAAAAAATTGGCTTATTCTTTAAAAAATTGTGAATAGTTTGGTATAATTTAGAAAATAGTCGAGAGTAGTTGTGAGAAAAAATTTATATTTGAGAAAAAAAATTTGAGGTGTATTGAATTTCTTATTTATTTTTTAATATCTTTTATTATTAATACCTTTTATTTTTTAATATCTTTTATATGAGACTTCAACCTATAACCTCTAATAAAAAACGTTATGGGTCTAGCATTAAAATAAATGCGATTTGATCATTATAAGATAACATAATTTTCTATCCGTAACCCCGAGTAATTCACGAGTTCATAATCTAGTAATACTCCTATGACTCTATATTATATTTTACTTTGTAATATTATTAGAGGAAGCGTATTAATAATTCTAGAGAACCAATTAATTAATTATACTATTATAGTATTTAAACTGGGCCACAAAAACCTGTTGGTCCGTGAACTAAAGAAGTCAACACTAATCGTGGAGGATACCAAGGCGAACTCGTTTATTCGATGAAAAAAAAAAGTAGATTAAAATTTAGACTAGTTAAATGGGATGAAAAGAATGTATTTAAGTTGGTTTTTTAACAGCCTAAATTTATTAAAAAACCTAGCAATCATCTATAAATGATACAAAGTTTTTAAAAAAAAAATTACATCAGTTAGACCACCTAAGATTTTCATTTCTTCTCCTATGATTAACCCATATGAAGGAAATGAATAAATATCTCCAACCACATCCACTTGTGAAATCTTTTTTAAGAGTATCGAGTTCCTCGTCTTCCATATGCACTATATGGTCAATAAGAAAATTAATATCAATTTTTTTATAACGCATACTGTCATGCCACGAATGAAGTTCTTCCAATAACTCACGAACAGATGTAGCTCTAAAAGGACATTTGCACCATCCTACCACCTTCAACCAAATTTCTTTCGCAAAATGGCAGCCCATAAGAACATGATCAGCCGATTTGTTAACCCACGAACACCACGCAGAATTCAGTTCAACTGAGATCTCATGACGACTTAACCCATCCTTAGTTGGAATCCAATTTTGTGTCACTCTCCATGCAAAAAGGTTCACCTTTAATGGAACTCAACGCAGCCAATGAAACTTGAAGTCATCCTGAGGAAACATTCTAACTTCAATATCTTTCCTCGCAACTGAGCAAGAAATCGGGTAACCCATAGCTTAGCAATTTGTTAATGCTATTCATATATTTAAGGGAGGGATCATGAGAAAACTCCTAAATGTGAAGAAAAGTTAGAAAACTTCTCCAATCAATGAAATTTAAAATTTTTAGTTTCAATTACTTTAATTTATAAGATTATAAGTACAATAAACTAAAAAAAGTTGGAAAAAATATGGATGTCACGAAGTTACGTTTATGTAACAAAAAAGTTACTTATATAACTCAAAAAACTCCATACATGTCATTCATGCAACGTGCATACATATAGCATACAAGTTACATATATGTAATTGCATGAGCTACATAATTTTTTTTAATTTTATTTTTTTTGGTTACATTTATAACATTATAATTAAAAGATATAGAAAACAAAAGATGAAAAAAAAATGATTAGTAATGGTTATGAACTGTTTTCTAAGTTTCTTCAATTTTAAGGTTTTCTTAGGAACTCTCTCATATACATATATAGGATATGGTTATAATACAAAAACTTATTTTTGTGATAAGGGTAGGAAGGAATATAAGTTTTTGATTAATCAAATCAATGGTTGAGATAAAATGGTCTCCACCTTTCACGAAAAAAATATGTGTTTAAGAACCAAAATAACAAAATAGGAAATAACCAACAATTTTGACTTTTTTTAAATTAAATCAACTTCCACCCGAATTTTATAAATGGAATAACTTCTACATACTTTAATATTTTTTAGAAACAATTAGACCATAAAATAGATAATTTTATTATCTTTAATTTGAGTATAATATCGATATGGTTTTTTTTTTGTTTTTTTACGTGGTCGGTAATTTTGTGTTTTGAGCGTCATTTTACTCAGTTAACTTTTGGTCCGTTTTTTTGTTCTTTGGTCCGTTGTTTTTTTGCCTTTGGTCCATCACTTTTTTTACCAACTTTTTGTTTGTGAATAAATAAGTTTTAAGCATTAGTCCGTATTTTTTTTGCTTGTGGTCCGTATTTTTTTGCCTTCGGTCCGTATTTTTTTGGATTCGGCCCGTATTTTTTACCCAGTTTGTTCCATCAAAATACATAAAAATTGGGTTCGTGTTTTTTTTACGCTTCTACCCCTCTGAAAATAACACGTGGCGCATCCTGGTGCCTTTCTACCTTCTCACGCTTTTTCCCCATTTGTACGTTAACCATCCCCTACATATATATATGGGAAGTATAAACTAAAAACTGACTTTCAATGAAAAAATTATGGAACCTTGTTTTTACGTATGTAACAAAGTAATTTTTTTTTTATAACTCTACATTCAATTTTATGATTTTTTGTGGAACAATATAAAAAAGAGCCAAGTGGATATTTAAAAAAAATGATTTGTATAAAAAAATAACATTTTTTAGAAAAATAGATATTTTTTTACATATGTAAACACTGAAAACCCATATGTTACATGTGTTGCTGTTTTTCTTTGCTATTTTTTTTAAATACCTTCAACGCTTTTTTAATATTTTTCTTTTATAAAAAAGTGACGAAATGAGCATAAAACTTACACTATTTTTTGTGAAAATATAATAATGTTTTTTTATATCTTTTTGTTGAGTTTTCTCAATTAAGTGAGTTTTTATTTTATTTATTCCCTATATATAATATGTTTTATTGTTAAAAAACAAAGCTAATTTAGTTGACTAAATCATCTAAGTCACGATCATGAACCTGAGAAATCAAAAAAAAAATATTATGTGTATTATATTTGCATTAGTTGTACAAATATTCATGAATATCGCATCGGGAGTATGATTAAATACAATCATTATTTTTTGTAAAAACCGTGAAAACCAAAGTGTTATTATAAATAACAAAGTGTTAATACAAATATTATGTTATATACCATCATATCATTGTAAAAATGTTACTATAACATCTTGTTATTCATATTATCACTTTGAATCTCATAATT
>WOUH02000017.1:5611337-5628575 GCA_009936405.2 Stevia rebaudiana | reverse complement strand
GTTCTATATACAAACATATCATTGTGAAAATATTACAATAGCACATTGTTATTTATACTATCACTTTGGATTTCATAATTTAAAAAAAAAAATGAGAAGATATTATATTAGTACTTTATTATTTATAATAACACTTTAGTTCTCACAGTTTTTACAAAAAACATGGTTTGTATCAAAATCATCCTCACATCATCATCAGTCATCTATATTGAATTTTTCAATCTTTTTTAAGTTACAATATTCTACTAACATCTTTGGGTTAATTATGATATAACTATAATATTACCAACTTCTATTCACGTACACCGTCAAACCGGTAGGACGGCTCCAATTTTCAAAAGATTTGAGAGATACATTCAATCCGAACCCATTTCTCGACAATGGTCGGTTGCCAGATTTCACACTTAAGCACGAGTGATGATGGGTTTTTAACTTTTAAGAAGAAAAGGTTGACATTTTAGAGAGAGAGGTGGGAGTGAGGGATAAATTTTATTAGTAGACATTATTTTCGTTTAACCATCACTACTATCACCACTATTTAAAAACGGCTCAACGTTGTAAACAATTTTAAAGAGACAATAATTCTTTTTTTTTTTTTTTTGTCAAACTGGTCACTTTTGTTTAATTGTTTCGGTTTCCTTACTTTTAGTTCTCAAATTGAACCTAACCGTTGAACATTATTCTTTTAAAACAAACTCACGTAATGCTTAAATTTGGATTTGAAAATTGAAAAGCGGATAGAAAATCACTATGCATTACTTATCACTCCAATGTAAAACTTTAAGATATTATAAAATTCAATTGCAAATCTAGATCCCAACGTACACCATATACACCTTTATGAACCCAATAAGAATAGTAAGTAAAAAGTACCATAACAAAATTGATATATATATATATATAGGCATGTGCATTGTAGTATTAATACACATGATATACATGACAAATGTTGTTCACGTTTGTATGTATCATGACACATTTTCAAGTATGTATAAAACTTTTGAAAGTTTTTAAATGACGACTTTAAACACATAAACAATATTGAGCATGGCCTATTTAACATCATTGTCGCTCACTTGTTGTATGGTGACCAAAACGATGTAAGATTTTACTTGCTAAATTGATTGAGGGTTCAAGTTTCACTGTTTTAACGATAAAAAAAAATATAAAAAAGAATCTCTTGTTAAAAATGTAGAAATTGAAGGACCTAATATAGCATTTCTTTGGAGAGCAGTCTGACTTTTCACACTTTGCCCCTTGCTTTATTTCTCACATCCATTTATGCATTTAAAACCAAGTTAAGTTAGTCTTCTTGATCACGAGCCACACAAAATCATTGAAAGTCAAACCTCACCTCTCTTTGACCGACAAATTGCTTTAACTTTTTCTTTATTTGACTTTTAAATAAAATTAATACAATTCCATTTAGTTCTACACCCCACCATATATACTATACAACCATACATTATTCCATCATAACAAATATTCAAGGCTTCAAACACCAAACACACACCCAAAAAAAACTTTACTTTCTGTCATTCGTATCTTAAATTTTCATTCTTTCTTCATAATCTTGTTGTGTGGGTTGTCCAGGTAATCGTTCATTGACAATGGGTGATCATAAAAACGTTGAAGTTCCGCCATTTTTCGTGTGCCCAATCTCATTAGAAATCATGAAAGACCCGGTAACACTTCCTACAGGAATCACATACGATCGCGATAGCATTGAAAAATGGTTATACACCAAGAAGAATAATACTTGTCCGGTCACAAAACAAGTTCTTTTAGATGTAGAGCTAATCCCAAACCACACGGTTCATCGGTTAATCCAATCTTGGCGCACTCTTAACCCATTATCCGGTGTCAAAAGATTACCTACCTCTAGGCTACCGGTTTCCAAATCTCTGATCCTGAAACTCCTTAAAGACTTGAAGTATCCCAGTTTGCAAATTCAATCTTTGAAGAAGTTGAAAGCTATTGTTTTGGAGAATGAATCAAATAAGAGATCAATGGAGGCAGTTGGGGCAGTTAACTACCTATGTAATTATGTGCTAAATGATCATAACAACAACGTCATATCCTCATCTTCACCAACCCATGAAGATTGTGACATCGAAGGGTTCGAGTTGGTGACACCATCCGACGAAGCCATAAGCATTCTTTATCACATGAATCTGTCTCAAACCGGACTTCATGGTTTGTTTACGACAAGTGATTTTGTTGAGACGGTAACACGCATAACGCAACAACCCACGAACTATGAGACGCGCACATACGCGCTCTTGTTGTTCAAATCATTGTTTGAGGTCGCAGATGCCCAGTTTTCTAGCAGTGTAACCATGTCCCTGAAACATGAGTTCTTTACCGAGTTAGTTAAGATCTTGACCGATCAAATGTCCCAAAACGACACGAAAGCAGCGTTGACACTACTCATCCACGTGTGTAGTTCATCAGGACGGAACCGGATAAAAGCAGCCGAAGCAGGCACGGTTCCGGTTTTAGTCAACATGTTATTAGACTCATCTGACAAAAGGATCTCCGAGATGGTGTTATTAGCGTTAGATCAACTTTGTCAGTGTGCTGAAGGGCGATCTGAGTTGTTGAAACATGGTGCAGGATTAGCAGTGGTTTCAAAGAAGATTTTTAGGGTTTCTCCGGTGGCGAGCGATAGGGCGGTGAGGATCGTGCATTCGGTGGCAAAGTTTTCGGGCAATGGCGGTGTCGTGGCGGAGATGTTGCAGGTAGGGGTGGTGGGGAAGTTGTGTCTGGTGTTGCAGGTTGAGTGCGGTAGCAAGATGAAGGAGAAAGCTATGGAGGTTCTTAAGATGCATGCTAGGGTTTGGAACAATTCTGGTTGTATACCCCGTACTTTAGTGTCTTCTTATCCATCATGATTATGCAAATGAAATTATGTTTTAGGTTAAATGATTTGAAGATATTTTTTTGGATCTTTGGTTAATTGTGTAAAATTGACAAGGTAAATTGTTTTGAGCAAAAAACTTGCTCTTTATTAACTGAAACAAAATGTATATTTTGTGTAAATTACTTCTTGTAACACGTGTTTTACGGTTTATGTTATTCTTAAAAGTAGTTTAAAACTTGTGTATTATATTAGGTTACATAATCAACACTAAAAATTTTATCACTGAATCATTGCATATAAATATTAAGTTACTATGTTGTGAACACTAAAAAATATAATGTTTGACATTTTTATGACTATAAATTATGCTTTGAGATTTTTAAAGTTATTCATTAGAAACGTTTTAAATATAAATTCTTTAAATTTAGTTGACAGTTATACAAATTAGAAGGGGAAAAATGCACAGACGACAATAACACACATGCACTAACTAATTTGTACATATCAGCGTATGTGCACGTCTCATAGGTAGTGTTTGGTATGTATAAATTGAAATGAAATAAAATATGTTTTGTTACACTTAGTGATGGAATGTACTATAAGTGTTTGGTATGCTTGAATGAAGACTGAATAGATAGAGTCATTACGTTGGAATGAAATAAAACATGTGTGGTTAATCTTAGTAATGGAATGTGATTCCTTCTCTTTTAATGATTTTCATTCTTTGGAGGAGGGGTGTTTCTTTATCATTCCTTACCTTGAAAGAATGATACAATCAGTGATCCAATCCATGACTTGACCCAGTACCCGACCCATGATCAAACCATGGACAGGCCCATTACCCAACCCATGACCCGTCTCATGACCCAACCCATGACCCGACCCATGACTTGAACCATAACTCGACCCATTACCCAATTAATGAACCAATATATGACTGGAACCATAACCCAACCCATTACCCAACCCATGATCCAAAACATGACCCGACCCATGAATCAACCTATAACCTGACCCATTACCCAACCCATAACCCGACCCATGACTCAAACCATAACCCGGCCCATGACACACGACCCACAACCCAAACCATGACCGACGCACCCTGAACCACTAACCGACCCATGAGTTTTAACCACGACTCGATCTATGACCCGACCTAAATTGTATTTCATTCTTGCATATTTTTCTTTCTACCAAACAACATAAAGTGATTGATTTCATTACCATTGGTAACCAAATATGACTATGGAATGGTAATGATCCATTTAATTCCCTTCTCCATTCCATTAACTCCTCAATTCCATTTTCCTGTCCATTCTATTACCTCATACCAAACAGACTCATAATTCGTAAAATGTTGCTCCAAAACAATAGTTTTTTGCTAAATTTTAGAATGATAAAGGTAGACTCTTTAGCTTTTATCGTAAGAAATGACTATTATTGTAAAAAACATAAATTACAAACAGTCGCTTTATTGTCGATCTATTCGTGATCACTGATGGGTATAGTAGGAGTAACTCCTAAAAAAAGTATAAAAGTAAAAAAGAAAAAGAAAAATCATCATTGGCGATCACTCGAGAACAGTAAGCGCCTAATCTGCCACAATGTCCTTTTAAATTTAATACGTCATCGATATTGCCATTATTGTTAACGATAACATCATCATTGATCTCTTAACATATTGAAAATTAAGTATCAGTGATCCATGTTGACAATCCGGTTGTTGATTGGTCGTGATTTCCTTAAACAATCCCATTTTCTCACATGTCATTACCAAAGACAATATAGTAACGTACCTCAGCTTATTCAACGATTACCGAATAATCCGCCCATTGATGAAATACTATTTTGTAGTGTCTTCTCATTAACCTTCTTCCAAAAGTTATGTCTTATGCATATAATTACAATGTATTTGAAAAGTTTTGTTTATTGAACACTTAACATAAAGAATAAATTCATTGCAAAGAACGAATAAAGATAAAAAGTCATTTCACTAATTTATTTTATAAAGTATATATTCATATTCATGGGTTGAATCCAATTTAATTTGTGAGTTCGAATAAATATATCTGAAAGGATGCTTTAGTCCAAGGGTCCAACTGTCACCTAAATTCTACGGTTTTCCATTTTTAATTAAATAAAACATGATACTTAGCCGATATGTTTGAACAACTTTTCAAACTTTAGATACTGAAGACAGACTATATTTTTTTTTCCTTTGAACAACAATTTTATCAGACGACTACTATATGTCTACATGCACCATCGTAGATATCCATGTTACCATGTATACTCTTAATTTTTTTTTTTTTTTACCTTTTTGGAACGGCTTTCTTCAAATGATTAAATTTGAATCATATGAGGGTTTTAATTTTTTATTCTAATGAGACTTCTACCGGCATTAGATAATTGAGAATCAGAGAAATCAACCTTCTTCTTTGTTTGAATTCAAACCGGTGATCTATTGACCCATCAGCCCAAACGTTAAGATTATATCATCTTCGATCATTTCTTTCTAAAGTAAATTAGTAATATTTTCTAGTAAAATTGGAGATGTGATTTACAATCGTCATTTAGCTTTTTTCTGAAATTATTTCCTACCGATTTGAGTTTCACTAGCAAATCTTCAAATCTGGTTGGTTAATCCATCACATATGTCTCACTCTAAAAAGAAAGTGACTAGTTTCTTCACTAGTCACCGATGTAGCTAGTTTTACAGTATTTCACCATGTAAGAAATTGAATAAAACAATTCACAAACTATTAGGGGTGAGCAAAAAACCGAATTAACTGAACCGGAAACGAATTAACCGTAATAACCAAACCGAAAAAACCGAATCGAACAAAAAACCGAAAGAAAACCGAACCGAAAAAAACGAAATCGAAACATTCGGTTCGGTTTTGGTTATTCCTTTTTCAAAAACCGAAATAACCGAACCGAATCACCTAAATTTATTATTTCTTTTATAAATATACTAGTGTTTATATAAACTTAATATGCGTTTATGTATATGTATTAGTATTTTTATTTGCTTTATAATACTTATTGAATAGACTAATTTTTTAAATATTTATATATCATGATTAGATAGTTCTTATATGTTTTTTAATTATACTAGTATATTCATACATCAACTTTTATCATTAAGTATGTTAAATTGTTGAAAACGGTTTAATTTACAAAAGCGAAATATGTTTCGCCAGTATTAATTCATATCGTCTCATAAATCACTTCATGAATTATCAATTAATAGTCTAGGTGTTTGCACTTTTAACGTTTTGTTACTTAAAAAAAGCAAGAAATAAAATAAAATATAAAATAACCAAAAATAACCGAAAATCGAACCAAAACCGATAATATAACAGAAAAACCGAAAACCAATAACCAAAACCGAACGGTTATTAAAAACTAATAACCGAATATTTCGGTTACGGTTACGGCTTTAGGCAGTAACCGAACCGAACCGTGCACACCCCTACAAACTATTATATCAAGATAGCTAGTAGTTCTCAATCCAAAGATACTTGTCATTATGTTAAGATAGTGACAGACCAAACACAAGAAGTCACAATATTACGATTGTGACTACAAGCTCATACACGTGAAGCATTCAACCTCACCGTATCACAACTAGTTCAAGCACTAGTGTGAGCACCTCAAAATATAGACGAATAGGTAAGAATGTTGATGTCTTGGAGAGTTTTTTTCTTTTGCTTTTTTCTTGAACATTGATCTTCTTTAATTCAATTTGATGGTTGAATATTGATTGGAATCAAGTGGGAAGTATTAATTGAAGTGTTGGAATTTTAGAGCAAAGGAGTGAAGGTAAAGAGTGCACAAGACCTTCTGTTTATAGCCTCATGACAAAATACAAGATTTTACAATATGTCAACTGGACAACTGATCCCATGGTCGTTCCAACCGACCATGGACGACCTAACTCTTTTGTCTTGGTCTTAACCAATATAACGTTGTGAAGAGTCTTGTCCACTTTTTGTTCTTTTCCATGCAATCATTTTAACTTTTATAGCAATATCTTAAAAAGTTAGACTGGGCTATTCAAGTTTCATAAAGTTAAATAAGTTTTTTCACTTTAATTTGTAGTTTCCTTTTGGATAATAAGGTGCATTAAAGCGGTTTTTTTTTTTACAACATCATTTGTCATTTAAGTTATGGTTACGTCTTCAATGGAAGATTTATGCAAGACTTGTCACTTATGGTATGATTCTTGCAAGTGGGATTTGAATCTCAAATTATATTTTGTCTTTTGTTTTGTTTAACCATTTTGTTATTTCTTGCAAGAGTTAGTTTAATGTGTTGCATTTTGTTTTGTTAACTTCGTTAATGTGATCAATTTCATTAACTTCTCTTGATTCCGAACTCTATTATGTAGTTTGAGCATCTATTTCTTTAATTTATAACTTTAAGTCAACTAACTTAAATTGGATTTCTAAAGATTAAAACAAGTGTTTTACAGATGCATGTGACATACATTCATCTTTGATAAACTAATATTATTTTAAGTCGTTTAGAGTTAGTCATTATCAAACCAAAGAATTAGTCAAAGTTTAAATCATTTTTATCCCAAAATGAACTAGAAGATGTAAATTAAAGAAACTAAAAATGAAGATGAAAACAAAGTGTAACTAATTGAAACCTAAAATCCAAAAGAAAAATCAAACACAAAATCACAACTAATAAATGGAGGCATTAAGACGAAGACCGAGAGAAGTCATTCGTTGGAGGTTTTAAAGAAGAAGACTCAAAGGTATTAAATGCAAAGACAAAAATGAAGTCTAAAACCAATAGTAGTTTTTATGAGTTGTTGAAGATGAAGACAAAGACCTAATTATCTTTAATCTGACAAAACTTCTTCATTAGAAATTAATTGGCCATAAGTTCATATTTAGATATGGACATTGTTGGCATTTGGTAGAGAAAAGAGAGATGTAGATTCTAACGACACTGAAGATTGGTGAAGCTTTGAATATAAGTAAAGTTTTAATATTAAAACCAATTCAGTCCTGAAGCTTAAGACCACATCGAAGAAGTAACGACAAAAAACTGATGGTGAAGACACGAACCTGGTTCAATTGATCAACAAATCCTGATAAAGAAAACTTCGCTCGACAAAGAAGCCATAGAAAATGGGTGGTTAATAAGGGCATATTTGTCTTTTTAACTTCTAATATGAAGTTCCATTTACACATTTTCAAAATTAATCTTTAGGAAAACTGGACACAATAATAACAAAGTTTTTAGATGTTCGCTAAAGTCACTTAAATTTTTTGTTTATTTAAAGTCACTTAATTTTACTAAGTATTTCAATCATATGTAAGTTTTAAAATTGTGTAAATTTTTGTGTAAATTTTTCATAACTAATCGAGACAAATAAAACATATATGTGGTGACTTTACCTTTAATTTATCTTATTCAGGATTCGAAATTATCTCTTAATACTGAACACACCATTTGCAGAATCGATCAGTATACAAAATATAATCTAAACTCGATGGTTTATCAGAATTTTACATGTTTACCATAACTTCGAACACATTGGTGACGACTGAGTAACATGTTATATAGCGAAACATTTAATATCTTTGATCAAACGATACAAATATGAATGGGTTTAATGGATCGACCCAAATCAATTTGTTATCGATCAAGGCCAGATCCACAATCCACATTACAATTTTCAATGGATCTCAATCTCGTTCGATGAAACCTTAGATTGGGCCATCAGCTAATCGTTAGCTTACTCCAGAACCACCATTTGCTCTCCGACCACAATCGATCGAGCTCTGTGGTTCTAACTTCCGACGACTAAACCAAGATCTGCCGGAATCCGGTATCAGAGTTGACTCGTTCGAGTTTTCTTCACCACCGTATCATGGCGGATCCGGCGTACTTTGCCCTCAGGAAAATGATACTCGACGAGATCACGCCGGTGGTCATGGTTCTCCCGACGCCTCTGGTTGAAGAAGGATGCCAGAAAAATGGACTCTCGTTTGTTCAAATGCTCACTCCGTTTTGCGTATTCAACAATATTGACGGTGAAAACGCACTAACATACACACTTTAATCGAAATTACCGTTTTTGTGGTTGTTTTTTATGTATGAAGTATGCTATTTCACACACCTGAACGTTGATGATCGATTCTCCTTTGCCATTTCGTTAACTTTTAGGGTTTCTCGGTTACTGAAGGGGTTAGGCTGAATTTAGAGCACAAATGATGTATTTAGGGTAGCTCAATTCATCTGTATTACGTTAAACTCTATGCATTTGTTAATTAATCTCACTAATTCAATTAAATATTGTTCTTAGGCTATGGTGTATTTGATTTGAGATATGAATTATGAAATACAGAGTTAGTATATCCATTAATATCATAATATGCAAAGGAAGAACTTTAAGATGTGTACAAGTGTTTATGCAATTCGTGATTCTTCAAACTTGAGAAAAAAACCAAATTAAGCATGTTTAAAGCACATCCAGCGAGTTAACTGAAGTAATTTTAGATTTTTTAAAAGTAATTCATAGGTCCAGAGTGTTTGTTTCTACAAGTGATTATAAACTTCGTAAAGAAATCTTATTAAACAGGGTAGGTGCTTGTGTCCTTAGTTTATACTTTTTCCTTTTTTTGCAGTTCCTGTTCGAACAGCAAGTGACCAACCTTATAGGCTCCAGAAGTTCAAGTTACGAATGTTTTATGGTTCAGATATTCAACAACCAAACATTGAGGTATAAATTTGTATGTTTGCCTTTTCAGAATTTAGATTATTCACGACATGGTACAAAGCTATAATACTCTTATTGAGTAACTTGTTTTCCAGCTAAGTTAGGCATGAATGACTGTTAGTTGTTCATCTCAAACCTGCAAAGTGAAATTAAAAAATGGGACTAATTATTAGGTTTATGAAACAAGGGCACGGTGATAACCTTGAATAACTTGGTAGAACCATGAAAAATGAGACTACGCTAATGCTCCTATTCTGTCTTGTAAAAACGCTATCATATTACAGCTAAAGTACACTCTTTAAATTATAAGTCTACATATATCATTCCTATCACGCCCCGTATGCGGTGTGCGCATATAATTTATATATGTGTGGACCCTTAAGGGGAAAAAGAAAAATTGCACTAGTTTTAATGTTATTTTACTTATTATTGTGATAATAACATTAAAAGCGTTGGGTTGACGGTTAATCAGGCATCATGAGCCGGGGGTCTCTTTCGGAGCAGTCTCTCTATTCCTACGAGTAGAGGTAAGGCTTACCTTCATTTTACCCCCCTCAGACCCTACCTTTAGGTGGGATATACTGAGTATGATGATGATGATATATCATTCCTATCATATTATAACCAAATCTAATAATCCATTGTAAACTATGAGTTTTTGAAGACGATTGAAACATGAAAGCACCTTCTACCAATCGAACAAGTGTAATTTTTTTTCATGATGTTTACGTATGCTTCTATCTGGCATTCATAGCTACCATGAGAGTGCATGTAGCTTATAATTTCATGAAATTCAATATTTTCAAACTATAATCGATGGTAGTTATCAAGCTCACATTGTTTTAAAAAAGGTTCCTGAATACCTTTTTAAGGAATCTGCATATTCCTCATATATCATGGCAACCTTTCTGCACCAGTAGAAAATTTTCAGGTTCATTGAATATCGTAACCAATTTAACTATAAGAGTGTTACAATACATTTACCAGTAAAAAATATGTTTTGTTTTGGTCCAAAGCATGCAACAATTTTTTTGCCAAGCAAGGAATTTTTCTAAGGGATAAAGTTAGCAGCTTGTGTTGTAGTGGTCATTACATTACATCTTAATCTAACTCTCATATACATTTACAAAATTGTCATTTTTATGGAATTGGTTTATTATGGGTCCTAATTACCAAATGAAACATAAAAAACATTTATTGTTGTATGCCTTAGTATCCTATCTCTTTTTTTCCCACATAATTTGCGAGTGACAGTCTACAATAAAAGTATAAAACCATCATGCTTTTTGTTCTTCTCTCTGATAACCTAGTATGGCTTTCACTACTTTAATTGTTCAATTGTTCTGGAAACTTCAAATCGTTCTTTCTTAGAAATGTTTTTTTTTACTCAAGTAGGTGACGAAGGAGCGGTTAGAACAGGTTATTGCTGATGCAGGAAACAGTGAAGATTCTGACTTGTATTTAGATCCATTACCTATTGAAACTATGTCCACTTGTAAGTTTTTTCACTGTCTAAACTTAACCGTGTGAATTTGTATCGACTATCGAGTACTGACAGCTCAAATTATTTCGAAGACAATACTTTTTGTTTCAGATTTTGTGTATTGTAACAAGTCTCTTCGAACGTTTTCTTTAATATTCGAGTAATAGGTCATTTTTTGGAGTTGGTAATTATGGTCACGTACAAGAAAGCGATAATCGCTTAAAGGCAAAAGATGTTTTTTAATTTTTTTAATGCAATGAACTAATTTGATGTCAGTTTGAGAGGTTGTACTTGTTATTTTAAAATTATCTATTTACTTATCTTTGCAGCTTCTGAACCTGAATTTGTACCAACATGGTTTCAATATTTCAATAAAGAGCTTGTACGCAGTGTATCCTTCTCAGACCATGAAGCCTTTGATCATCCAGTCGCATGTAAGTGTTAAGAACACAATTTTATCTTTTTTTATAATTATATGATTTAAATTTTCATTGAATTTGCAGGTCTTTTGGTTGTTTCATCAAGTGATGAGGATCCTATCAGCAAGTTTGTTGATCTTTTTAACACGAACCAGTTGCCCCCACTTCTGAACGATGGTGCAATGGATCCAAAGATTCCAAAATATTATATTCTGGTTCACGATAACCAATACGGATCCCCAGAGAGGTATATTCCGTTCTTAATGTAAAAATGTAAGGCAATCATCAATATGTATTCAGAATTTCACCATGACCCTTAACATATTAATGATAATTCAAAGGATTTTGACCGTTTATACAGGAATATATGTTGATATTATGATTTAGGATTACTTGGTTTAATCCTTTTAATACTGCAAATAACATGAGCTATTATAGATGTTACTTTTTCTTTGCATATGTAGCCATATGCTTCATTCCTCTTTTTGGTTGCCTCTTATTAATACATCTATCAAGTCATAAAATTATTATTTTCTATTGCATGTGATTTAGAGCAACTAAGATATTGGCGGAAATGAGAAATACATTTGGGTCAAACGATTGTCGGTTACTTTGCATTAACTCCTCCCAAGATCAATTAGTTGATCATGAACCGAATCCATGGGATCCTTATGTAAGTGCATCTTTAATAATGCAATTTGTTTCCATGCTTTGATAGATTACCAGTTTGGAATTTTGTATGGATAAGAGATTATAAATGGGTTGCTTCTTTTGACAGGGGTCAAAAGCGTCACGTGGTCAACATCTTGGCTGTTTACTTAACAATCAGGATATGGATGAGGTTTCCTTTTTAATAAAAAACCAGTTTTGTTAATGGCTTATTTCTCGTTTAATATGACCTCTCTTTTATCATTATATTGATTGCAACAGTTGAAGGGTTTTGTTCGTGATCTATCATCTAAAGATATAATTCCGAACATGGAGCAAAGAATCCGTGTTTTAAATCAACAGGTTATTATATTTCTACCCAAAATCAATTTCTGTACTTTTTTTTAATCTCGCTTTTATCTTAGTTTTTATATGCTGTTATAGGTCTCTGCAACAAGAAAAGGTTTTAGAAACCAAATAAAAAATTTATGGTGGAGAAAAGGGAAAGAGGATACACCAGAGGTTCAAAGTGTTAACATGTATGTTTGGCATGCGTATTTTATTTATTTTAAATCGTGTAAACTTAAGTAAAACTCATCCTTCCTTACTTCGTGTTTTCTGATGCTCTTTGAAGGTACACATTCAATTCCATTGAATCTCAAATAAGGGTTTTGGGTGATTATGCGTTCATGTTACGAGATTATGAACTCGCGTTGTCAAATTACCGCCTTCTATCCACTGATTACAAGCTTGACAAAGCATGGAAACGATACGCTGGTGTACAGGTAACAGTAACCATTCATGCCTTTTCTCATAAGTAAACTATTAAACAAAAGTCAACACACTCATATTAGAATTGATATGTTTCCATTATAATAAATGGAAGATTTCAGTTGATCTAAATTCAAGGTTTTGTTCACCTAGTCTTAAATAGTTTTTTTTGGGTCTACGATAATAAGATTGCTTATAATTTATATCTGTCTTCAAATTTTAATTTATCTTGATTGCAGGAGATGATGGGATTGACATACTTCATGTTGAACCAATCAAAAAAGGATGCGGAATATTGCATGGAGAATGCATTTAGCACGTATTTAGTGCGTCTAATGTTTATTTACAAATATAGTTTGTTAGTTTGTTGTTTTCAATTCTTATTTAGTAGATTAAATTAGTATTTTGTCCCTTGTGGTTTCACTCATCAACTCTTTCTGCCCAAAAAAGATTTTATGACATTTCAACCCTTAACATTTGAATATTGTAACCATTTCAGCCCCTGACGTTTGAAATACAAAGTTCAAACTTATGGGTTGAAACGTCAAATGATTTCTTTTTCGGCTAAAAGGGTTATATGGACTTAATCACAGGGACCAAAGTTGTAATTTACGCTATTTAGTATATACATTTATTGTTTATTTACAAAGTGTACCCTTATTCAGAGAATTGGGACATCAGGCAAGGGAAATGCCACGCGTTGTGGTCTTTGGTGGGTTGAAATGTTGAAGACAAGTGGCCAGTTTAAAGATGCTGCTAGTGTCTACTTCCGTATCTCTGGTGATGTAATGATCAATTCTCTTTTATAAATGCACATTATTATATATCTATTTTTTATTTTTTAGTAAAAAAGTGTATCTTTGTGTAGGAACCACTTCACTCAGCTGTAATGCTTGAGCAAGCATCTTACTGCTACCTTCTAGCCAAACCGACCATGTTAAGGAAGTACGGATTCCATCTCATTCTTTCCGGTGATCTGTACAAGAAATGTGATCAGGTACATTTAGTAAAGAAATAGTGTTTTTGAAAAAAACTTTCGGTTTTAGAAGGTATACAACTGTGTTCCAGCTTTACATAGAAAAAATGAGGTAAAAAGAGATTAGAGACCTGAATACGCAGGATGAAATGGGAATATGATTGGCCGATTGGGTATGGATTTGATAACTAAAGGCTAAATTGACCAAAATGCCCTTCCTCAATAGGGATAAATAGGAATATCGTCTTCATAGAAGTGAAAGCTGTATGGGTGATTTTTATTGAAAGTTTGCATGTATCTTGAGATGGAGTAACATTTTTCTCTCACTTGACATAGATAAGGTTCTCAATGAACTACAAATTTTAGGTTGTTAGTAGTTTATCTTCCGTAGCGGGTATGACGTTGTTATTACAAAATTAATATTAAATAATGCATATCAAAAGAGGCATACATTGTAAAACCACATGAGCATTTTATAATTCATCCTTTATTTTCTCTGACAACATTTGCCTTGCAATATCAGATAAAACATGCAATTCGTGCATACAGAAATGCACTATCTGTATTTAAAGGAACAACATGGAGCCATATTCATGATCATGTTCATTTCCAGATAGGAAAGTAAGTTCTAAATGGTCATTAAGGATGTATTATGACTTTATCGTATTTTAATGAAGTAAGCTAAAGTTTTTAATAAACGTTCTTTACAGGTGGTATGCTTTTCTTGGAAGGTTTGATGTTGCCATGAAACATATGTTGGAAATTTTGGCTTGTAGCCATCAATCAAAGACAATGCAAGAGTTGTTTATGAGGGATTTTTTCCAGATTTTACAGGTTATTATTGTTGATTTTGATTTATACCGCTAAGTAAATTTACCAAAGCTTAATGTATTTTTTTTGTTATGTTTAATGTAGAAAACAGGAAAAACGTACAACATTTCCCGACTTCAGTTGCCGATTGTCAATATTTCTTCCCTCAGTATTGTTTCTGAAGATCATCGAACTTATGGATCACCTGCTGCTGTAAGTTAAATCACAATCTAGAATTACTATCCATAACCAATGTTATCATTTCAATATTTCTTTATTTTTAGACTAAATTACAAACTTCAACCTTTATGTTTATTAATAATCACAAATTTCAACCTTTAACTTTATTAAGTTAAAGGTTGAAATTTGTGATTATTAATAAACATAAAGGCTGAAATTTGTAATTTAGTCTTATTTTTATTTGTACGTGGATGGGTAAAAGAATTAATTACATCATTTAAACAGTTTAGTATATAGACATGATCTTTATTTTTCCATTCCTTTATGTTATCTGATCTTAATTTTGCTTCTTGTGGCTGTCAGCCAAGATAGTTTTAGATTAATAAGTATTAATAGTTGTGGTTTTTATAAATTACAATTTGTTCATGTGTTTATCCCCAAATCATGGATGAAACATATATTGGTCTAAAACTGTTAACATTGGAACTTTTGGATGAAGCCCATAATTTGGGTATAACCAAAGGGATAAATTTTAAATTTTAGGTGGTGTTTTTGTTTTACTGATGGCTCTGAGTTGAGGTGTTTACCTTTTTACCCTTCTTCATGCCAGGTCAGCGTTAAAGAAAGTGTTTGGCAGTCTTTAGAAGAAGAGATGGTTCCATCTTTAACTAATACCAAGACTACATGGTTGGATTTGCAGTCAAAGCTTCTGCCAAATAAGCTTAAACAATCAAATATCTGTGTCGCAGGAGGTATGAAATATATAATAAATTATTATTTATATAATATCTATTGGAATAAGTTTAGGATCTTAACACAGTTGTGATGTTTTCTAAACATATCTTCAACTTCAGAGACTGTTTATTATTTGTTATTTGTTATGTATGCGTGCTCTAACATATATGTTTCTTTTATTTGCAGAAGCACTTAAGGTGGAAATTTCTTTTAAAAACCCTCTTCAATTATCTGTTCCGATTTATAAAGTTACACTAATGTGTGAGTATTCAGCAAATGAGACACTGCCTGGTATGTTCTAAAACCAAAAAATTGCTATATTGGGAACGGGTCAAATCGGTTGTACGGGTTGAAAATCACACTAAAAGTATTTTTTATGCATGCAGCCTCTTGAATCAATTTACTTAAGGTGTAGATTGCTGTTGTAAGAATATTGTCTTTTTTAGCTATAATTAACAGTTTATTTTTTTATTAAATTTTTACTAAATAGACATAAAAAGGGTTTTATGAGTCAACCAAACCTGACCCTGGTTTTTTTGACCCACATTTTAAAATGATCCATTTCAGCTTGAACATATGCTATAATAATAATACAACAAATTTTGATGAATATTTCACTTGTCAGATGCAAACAACTCGTCATCTGTAAATCAACGTAATGAAGATGGGAAGATAACAACCGCAAGGTATACTAATTTTTTCAATACAGTACTCACAACATCAAACTTTATTTGTAATATATCATTTATTATTATAAATATAATTATAACAATAATAATTACTATTATTTATTATTTGTTTGTAATACATGCTAATGCTACTTTATTAATTATAAGTAAAGTTCTTTTTGCATTTTCAGGGAGTCCAGTTCAGACAGTTCTCTTTTTACATCATCTGAAGTTGACATTACATTGGCAGGTGGTGAAACAACAGTGGTGAGTTAACAGTTTTAGAGTGTAATTTTAAATTTATTGGTCATTTGATTATGTTCAATCCTTAATTTATGTGTTATTTTCTTATATGTGGTTAATATGTATTTTGTAATGTATATCTTATTTTGATTTCAGGCTCAACTAAGTGTTACTCCTAGAAAAGAAGGCATACTAAGAATAACTGGTGTGAGTTGGAAACTGTCTGATTCAATGGTCGGCTTTTACACTTTTGATGCGGACTTGATAAAGAAAAGAATTTTTAAACAAAAAAGGAAATCTAAGCAGGACACTAATAAACTCGAGTTTTTAGTTATCAAGGTTCATACTTTTTCTTTCTTATTTATTCTTCTTAGTGACTTTTTGTTTGGTTTTCTAGAGGTGACAGTTTGACTTTTTTCCATATACTTTGAATGGGTGGATTTGGGTTATGTTTTATCTCAAACGGGTTAAACAGGCCAAGTCAGTAGCTAAGAAGGAACATCTAACCTCCTAAAACCGTTTTAATAATATTATTATTTAATCATTATTATTATTAGTGTTGTTGTTGTTGTTATTATTACGCCCCGTTTGCGTTGCGCGCATATAATGTATATATGTGTGGACTCTCGTGGGGCAAAAGTAAAATTGCACTAATTTTAACGTTATTTTACTTATTTTCGTGAAAATAACGTTAAAA
>WOUH02000017.1:5569767-5587722 GCA_009936405.2 Stevia rebaudiana | reverse complement strand
AATAGTTAACCATTGAGCTTGTGAACAATCATTGAGGTCACGGCCGGTGTTTCCGCCGCCGGTCAGGGTGTGACACAAGGTCGACTCCTCGACCTTTGTGAGACACTGAGACTGTACCCCCTTGATGGCTGATGCACGGGAATCAGATGAAATTCGTAAACTCTCGCCGTTGTTGGGTTCTAACTTCAAAATAAAGCTCCCATTTGATACTTCACTAAATGTCCTTCACACCGGTCCAAGCGGTAATTGAACATGCTTCTCCACTAGAAAATTGCTCAAGACATTTTTTAGTCGTATCATAATCCATGATGGTGATGGGAAATCATTGTGAATGCTTTTAAAGTCGTAGTGTAATCCAAGAAGTTTGCTGTGAGTTAATGTAATCTTTTCACCCGACCCTTTCTAACCTTACTCATTTTTTCAACAACCTTTTTAATGCTCACCATATCGCCTTGAGCAAAAACGTCATTGACACATTGTGCTTCTGAAAGTCATGTGTTGTTTGTTTGAAACTGGTAACTGGTTTACTGTTGTGCGCAAGTTTCGTTATAGTGCGGTTAATAATCAAACTTTCCATTTTCTTTGTTTTTCTTTTCTTTTAAAGAAAATAATAATATTTACAGAATCGGAACAGTCGTTTTTTATTGTATTAGAAAGCAATCTCATTTGGGTATGAAGATGTATATACATATGAAACATCCATATCAAAGTTGGTGAAAGAGTTGGTTCAAGTTGCTTCATTTTTATTGTTTCTTAAGAAATCTTTGGTGTATTTGTGATGTGTTTTACGTTTATATATTCTTAAAGCAAGTAATTTATTAAATTCATGTTAAAATTTATACGTGTAATTTATTTTATAATTTATAGTCATATGTTTAAAGAACGTCTGCCATCACAAAACCCTTAAAAAATAATATTCCCCGGTCGAATCATTTTCATTATTTAAATTTTGCAATCTTTGAATTCTTTGTTAATCTTCTCGAATTCTAATTCTTTTTTGCTTTAAATATTCACTCCATACACGTTTACGTATGGTATTTAAAATACACAAAAATTGAAACTAAAAGAACAATTACGTGTAATTTTGATTCAAATCATACGTAGGTTTGGAAACGGTTATGGAAGAGTTGGCTGCGTCAAATGGAGTAGTTGATTTATTCATTCTAGAAAATGGGAGTGGAAACACTTTTACAATTTTTTTTAAACTAATTAAACTAGACTATACTATTTATTACTGTTTATTTATATATTAGTATAGAAAAAGAAAATGGTATACAAGACCTACTTACCGGCCTGCGAAACCCACGTCACAAGGTTAAGACGTTGGATCTCGGTTTTATCAAGCCACCTTACGCCACCTTACATGACTAATATGTATTCACAAAAGCGGTGTTTTGAAAACCGGACTAGACATGTTGGTCGGACCGGTGATCGGGAGGTGGTCCGGTCCGATTAGGGGGTTGGAACCATTTTTAGGCGAACCAGCCAGTCGGACAGGTGGTCAGAAAACCGGTGGTTGAACTATTATTATTATTATTTCTTTATTTTTGACTTTTGATAAATATATTTATATATATTTTGGTAAATATATTTATATATATCTTTATAAATATATAAAATCATCCAATGGACTGGTCCGACCTCTGACGTGTAAGAAGACCTTTGGCGTGTATTCTCGTTCTGAAAACATTACACATTTAAAAGAATAAAACTGATGTCCAAAATCTTAACTAAGACTATGCGGTATGCCTATTGGAGTGGGCGTGGCCGCGTGGGTGAGCCCACTCAAGCCCCAAACATCGCCCCAGGAATAGGTGAGGGGGCGTGATTGAGATTCAGGTGAGTGGACTCAAGGCGTGGAGTGATTTTGACTTTTTTTTCCCTTTTATTTTCCAACCAATCCCAATATCCCACATTACCCTTATATCAATCATAAAACACCACATCAACACCTTATTTTTACCCACTCATGCCCCCACTCACCCATACATTTATACCATTCCACTCACTCACTTTACTTAGTCTCTCTCCTACGTGACATGCTCACTTAAGCACCCACTCACCAAGACGCACCGCATTTCTAAAGCTAAAAATAGAATTATATTAAACAAATACTTGATCATATAATAATGATTATATAATAATATGATATAAAAACATTTGTAGAACTACATCAACCCTTCCTGCCTTCTTCCTCCTCTTCCTACCAAAAAAGAAGCATTCAACTCCATTTCATCATTATATAAACCTTCCTTCCAATTAATCTTCACAACACTTAATCTTAACCAAATTCATTGTCTGATATTCAAATCTTCGAAATGGGAAAAATCTTAACCCTTCTGTTCTTCACTCTAATTTCAAATGCAATCATCTCATCCGCACAAGATTGCAACACATATACCTTCACAAACAACGCAATTTTCGCCACATGTGTCAGTTTACCAGTTCAAAACTCCCATCTCCACTGGAACTACAACTCCAACAACGCCACCGTCGACGTGGCTTTCCGGCACACCGGAGTTTCAACATCTGAGTGGGTCGCGTGGGCTCTGAACGTCGATGGTGCGGGTATGGTTGGGGCTCAAGCTCTTGTGGCTATACCGAACTCAAACGGGTCGGTTCAGGGCTACACGTCGGCGGTAACCGGGTACGGTACGTCGCTGCAACCGAGCGCGTTGAGCTTCGATGTTCCGGCGATTAGGGCGGAGAGAGTTAATGGTGATGTAGTGATTTATGCGACTTTGGTGTTGCCAGGTGGCAGAACGAGTTTTAATCACGTTTGGCAGATGGGTCCGGTGTCGAATGGTGCACCCGGTGCTCATAATATGGGTTCAGAGAATACGAATTCGGTTGGGACGGTGGATTTTGTCACCGGTCAAGCTGGTGCTGGTGGAGGCGTTGGTGGGTCGCTGCGTCGCCGGAGAAATGTAAACATTTTTGACTTAATATTTCATTTATACAATTTTAATATTCACTTAACTAATCAGGCACATTGTGGTGTTTTACTGTTTTTTGAATAGCAAATTTATTTAACTAAAATCACTCAACTTTTAACTTGCAAAAATTTTAATCCTCATTACTTTTGTGGTGGCAATCACCAAACTATTAGACCATTTCGTTATTATTTGACTACTTTCCGAATCATACCGGATTTGAATCTAGGGGTGTTATAATAATTCAAACCCAAGAATAAATATGAGTTATTCAAAATTGTGAATCCGAATTTATCTGAATTTTTCAAACCCAAAAATAAATTCATACCCGATTTGAACACCTCCCTTTCGAAACTGAATAGAGTAGACAGTTGGTTTGAATGTGTATTTGAACAGGTCAGATAAAGAACTAATGTATGATCACTTGACCGGATTCCAAAAAAATTTCATTTGAAAATATATTTACTACTTTAAATTCATATTTTATTTATTAAAGCTTTAAATCTTTATAATATTGAAAATTCATTTAAAAAAATAATGTATTATTATATTTTATGTATATTTGTTAATATACTTATAACTTTATTTTATTATATGTGACGTATTTCGGTGTGTGAAACCGGTTAAACTGGTTCAACCTGTCCGACCAATGAAGCGATAAAACGACAGGTTTAACGGTCTAGTTGTAAAAAAACCTTTGCACATAGTGTTCTTTTTGAACCAGAGGCTATGCATAAATTACATTTGATTGATGCAAGACATGACACTCTTTTAAATCAAAAGCCATAATTTTTATTTTTTAATTTTTGCTTTTTGGCTTTTGCATATGAACTGATGTTTTTTTGTTATTTTAACAGACTCATGGAGTACTAAATGCAGTAAGTTGGGGTGTATTGATGCCAATGGGAGCCATGGTTGCAAGATACTTGAAGGTATTCAAAGTGGCCCATCCCGCCTGGTTTTACATCCATGTCGCTTGCCAGGTCACCGCCTATGGTGTAGGTGTTGCAGGATGGGCCACCGGACTCGACCTCGGGAGCGACTCTGTAGGCATCAAATACACCTCCCACCGCAACATTGGAATTACCCTTTTCGTCCTCGGAACCCTACAGGTACAACACCCCACTATCATCCACTAGCCGGTTGACATGCATACACTTCTAGCTTTTAACTATTTAAAAATAAACTAAACATGATTATTATTTTAATTTAGGTATTTGCATTGCTTTTGAGGCCGAAGCCAGATCACAAATACAGGATATACTGGAACGCCTACCACATCGGTGTAGGATACGCTGTGATCTCACTTAGCATCACTAATGTGTTCAAAGGGCTCGATATCTTGGACCCCGAGAAGAAATGGAAGCATGCGTACCTTGGTGTGATTATAACTTTGGGCGTGATTGCCGCCATTTTGGAAGCTTTTACATGGTTCATTGTTTTGAAGAGAAAGAATGTGGAGAAAGAACAAGGCCCGGTAGGAAACGGTTCGTATGGAGCCAACGGTTATGGCCACCACAATGGTCACAACCAGGAGGCATAGAGAACAATCAGTGGTGATGGTTGCTTCCAATTTTGAGGTTTTCTGGTTTAATATTTGTGTAGGTCATGGTTTTAGATTATGTATTTCTTGAGGTTATTTATTGGGAGGTGTTATATTCTTTGTAACATTTTTTGTTATATACATTTATTTATACACACATGCATGTAGGGGTGAGCACTTCGCGGTTCCGAACCGTTATGAACCGAGGAACCGAACCATTAGTGTGGAACCGAACCGAATCCTCAAGTTACGGTTCGGTTCCGGTTCTAGAATATGGGGATTTTCGGTTCCGGTTCCGTTCCGGTTCTTTTGTCAAGTATTTTGAAAGAACCGTTAGGAACCGTTAATTTATATCGATACTAATTAGTAGTTATATCCTAGTCTACGAATCACTTTAAAAGCCCAAATTAATATTGATAAAAAAGTCAACCAGACTAATGAATCGTATGGTTTTGGCTGAATTTTTATTGAATTTCAGATGAATTTTGGTTTATTTTTTTGATAAATTTTTTGTGAATCTTAGTTAAATTAAGGTTGAACTTTGTTAAATCTTAGTTGAATTTTGTTATTGGAACATGTGTGAGTCGGGTCAAACTCGGTTAGGTTTTTTTTCTACATGCTGTTAAAACAAGTTTGCTACTGGTTCTGTTAGAACCGTTTAGGAACCGACGGACAATAACTGTTAAAGAACCAAACCGTTAACATCTATAACGGTTCGATTCCGGTTTCAAGAGTTGGTAGATTTCGGTTCCGGTTTGGTTCCGGATCGTTTCGGTTTTAACGGTTCTGGAACGGTTGCACACCCCTACATGCATGCATATACATACTTCTATACTTCCGTACATGTTTCCTGTTTGCATTTATCAACCCAAAAGCAAAAAGCCGAATCTTGATCCTCAGAGAAATCATGAGGCAATTGCAAGTAAGAAATTCATATACATCTATTAATCTATATATATATTTGCCGCTGAATAACAATAACAACATAATTTATGATCTACAATAATATATTCACAGATCAAACTGAAAATAAACAATCATTTTCCCCATGATTCAAACCACAATAAGGAACGATTGTATATCCTAAAACCTGAAACTAATAAACAATCCCCATGACTCAAAGAGCTACAGTTTACGATTGGAGACAATTGTGATCTAATTTAACAGAAATAATCAATTGAATCAAACTCGGCAGCCTGGAGGCACAATCGGTCCGCTATAAATCGGCCTCACGTTGCAGCATTCTTGATGTGCATGTCCATGGTGACCTTCATATCTCAAATTAATATTTGAAATCTGCACATTCTCGCAACCCTTGTTCGCTTTGCTACACCGAAGCTTCACTACTGCGGGTGTTGTCGCGGTTCCCTTGATGTTCTTGATGAAAACTTTGTGAACCTTAACCAATGATGGTTTCTGTACGATTTCCATAATTCAGAAATAGAACTTATTAGTAAAGTTGTTTTTTTCTTCTAGAGAAATTTAAAAGTATATGTGTAGTTTACGAATCTAGGTATACATAAAATAAATATTTTTTAATATTTACGAAATTGAAGATAGGGAAAATCACCGTAATGACTAACTTAACCAAAAATTCATCAAAATGATAATTAGGCTCCAAGGGTGTCTAATGGCTAGAATCAAGCAAAAAATTTGTCAAAGGAACCACTGGCTATGAAGGTGCTGGATTCTGGCCATCATGCAAATATTATGCCGGATTCCGTCCATCATGCAGTCATTTTGCCTGATTTCATCCAGCAGATAAGAATTTTGCCGTATTCAAGCAATCAGGCAAGTATTCTGCCGGATTCCACTCTTAAGACAAACATTCTGTCATATTCCAGTCATCAGACAAACATTCCCGCCTTACATCAGGCATCCATGTAGCCAGCTGTTTCCATTGAAATTTTGTTTGCATGATTCCAGCCACGAGGCACTCTTGGAGCCAAATGGTCAATTTGGCAATTATTTTTATCAACTTGACAATTTTATTGATTTTCCCTTATTATTATCATCGGACACTCTGACAAATAACTAGTTAAAGCTACGTACCAGTTTGGTGCATGCTCCATGCGGGCAATAATCTTGCTCAATGATAATAGGGTTTTCAACTTTCTCCATGGTGAGATCTTCAAAATGCATATCAGCAACCTCTCCTGGAAGCGAATCGGGCCAAGTTTTGATCCGAACACCATTTTGCGTGCACGTGAACACGCAGTTTTTTACGAAAACGCCCCTCACGGGCTTCTCCCCTGGGTTTCTACCCAAACTTCCAACACTAATACCATGGCCCGGACCGCATTTCACACCCTCAATATGCAAGTTTTCACATCCGTCACCGATTGAGATACAATCATCGCCCGTTCTTATCACTGAGTTCCTGATTGTTATGTGTTTTGACCACCCGAGGTGGATTCCATCCGTATTTGGACTCTCAGCAGGCGCGAGGATCTGGATTTTATCGAATGTTACATTCGTGCATGACATCACGTTAGCATGGAAGTTCTTGCTGTCCTTTGAAGTTATCCCAGTGATCAACGAGTTTTGGATGAAGTTGAAGCTAAGATTCTGTGTCATTAGAACATGCAAAATATTATGAATAACGCATCCATTTGACATTAAGTTAATGAAGTAATTATAAAGACCTAGATTTCGTGAGAACACAATATGTAGCATTGTAGCAGATAATAAACATGCAATAAAACGCATGTAACGCACATAAAATAAATTAGGTACAATAAACTATATCTCGGAAAAGTCCCAAATTAATCATTTGACCAAACTTTTATCACAAAGTGCTCATTTGACTCTTCAAAGCCCAAAACGCACATTTTGACTCATGTGTATTTACAGGCGTTCGTCTACGATTAAAACCAATAAAAAGCTGTCATGTGGCTTTTACAGGTGTCGACGACCGTACTTGTCTGACACGTACTTATACTTTTCAAGAAGATGCTACGGGATCCGATGCCCGTCGGCCAATTGTGTCACAGGTGTCGACGGCTATACAAACATTCTAACATATTTTACGAGAAAGTACGATTGCTTCAACTGTTTCGGCCGTATTTTTACGAGAAAGTACGGGCGGACGTTTCTATATTTACAGACGGTAACGCATGTAACATCTTCTTGAAAAGTACATGTGTGAGTCAGACGAGTACGGGCATCGATTCCAGTAAAAGCCACGCGACAGCTTTTTATTAGGTTAAATCGTAGGTGGGACACCTATAACTATAGGGGCGTCGCACCTGTACTAAAATGTACTAAAATTAACATTGGGGATTTGAAAAGTCAAATGAACATTTGTGTGGTAAAAGTTGAGTCAAATGAATCTTTGGGATTTTACCATTATATTTTATGCTTTTATCGTGAGTTTAATTATGTTTTCTTGCTATTTTCACGTTCTTGCCTAAGGTTTTACATGATAAATGTTTATAAACATATACACATACATACTGAAGGCCACATGGTTTTTTGTGATGAGCATGTTTCTTCGGGTTGTTCGATGGCCATGCCATGGCTCCTCCAAGACCATCTAACGTACCATAACCTAAAAACAATATCATAAATCACGATCATGTTATACTAAAATCTGTTTTTAAATTATTAATACGAATGATTTAATACCTGATATTGTCAAGCCATTTACATAACTAAATGTAATCCATTGCTTCCCTTTCGGAATAACCGCAGGATCTTTGGGACCGATCAGTAGTGCATCGATTATAACCTCGACCGGTGCTTTACAAGGTCCCCGAAACTCGAACGAGTTCAAGCAAAAATGGCCTTTTGGGATGATTAATTTTGTGTGTTTTGGTGCACAACATGCAGCCTTCCATGCAGCATCCAAAGCCTATAAATTAATCCATAGAAAATATATTATTAACATTTTAGCATGAATTCAATGTTTCATTGTTTCTAAGGTTTTACCTTACTGATTTCGGCACCTGGCTTCGCACCAAACTTTGTGATGTCGAAAACATGAGCCTTAGATACCGCGATGATGATCATGAAAACAGCAAAAACTATCGTTGATTTGGAGCCAGTCATCGCTAGATTTGGGGTTGAATACAATAATTAGATATATGAAACATGTTTAAATGCTATTTATGAAACATGTGAAGTTAATTTGTTTGAGAATGCAATCTTGTTTTACATTTCTATGGCGGGAATAGATTGACGTTTTTGGACCAGAAAGGAGACTAACACTCTAGAATTTCTTATTTTAGAAATTAATTTACAAACTACGGTAAAACATATACTGGAATTTTCTTCCTATGAAAACAAATCACATAGTAATTTATGTCGTTACTTTTTATTCGTAAGTTTCTGGTATTAATTAGCTTCAATTTTGATGGTGAGAGAGATAGGTAAAAAATAGTACGTTAAGATGGTATATATATTCTGATTGGTTAAAAAATTAAAAAAACACACACCTAAGCCCCTACACCCATTATACAGCCCACACTGACCATGGCCCTCCCCACGCCCTCTGTTTTGGTGTTTGGGGCGTTAAAGCCCTCCCACGGCCCACCCCCTCTCCACGTGTCTAACTACCCAGCACTAGTTTACTTGTTCAGGTAGTTTTTAATGAGTTAGTAAAACTCATGAAACCATATTTTACATATGTAAAAACATTTTTTTGTTATTTTCTTTATATTATTTTTAGATAGATTTTACATTTATATTTATGACCTTTAATGAAAAAAATTATAAAATACGTCAAATAAATAAAAAGAAATAAAAAAAATGATCATGATTACATATGTAAAATCATACGTTACATATGTAAAACCGTATGTTACATACGTAAAACCAACCCTTTTAAAAACCGCATATGATTCCAGTTTGATTACCCTAAATTAAGTATGGGTTTATAAAACCCAGGCACCAAAACAATTTGCGGATCTCCTGTCATTTTACCAAAAATAAAAATGCATATAGGTTCACAAAACACACAAACCCATATATATGCTAACTTCCAAATCCTAGGATGGCTTGCTTAGTATAATCTTATTGTAATAAATTGAAATGTTTGAAAAGAATAATTTGATAGAATAAGAATCAATTCCAATAAAAAAAACTACACTTACCGGAATTGAGATGTATACAAATTAGACCAGTCTGTCCTAAATTCTTACACCACCGATTCATCCACACCAAGTTCGTATATTCATTTTTTTTTTCTGATCGACAAGTATCGTCATTCACTAACATAACTTTTGCATTACGAGAATGATCAATCATTACATAACACCGTATGGGAATCTATAAAAAATCATGACGTTCATATAAATGGAGAAAATATTCGCAGATGTGGGTTTTTCAAGGGGAGTAATTAATTGTTTCCTATAACCAATAAAATTAAAACGGCAACTGAAACGTCTTAATAATGGAGTTTCAGTTTACCTCAAAAGGATTTTGCAATTTTGCGTCTTGATTCTTATTGCTGTCAGAGAATTGAAAATCAAAATAAAAAACACTGAGTTTTCTTTTTTGCGAATGTGGGCTAGCCCACTTGGTAGAGGCTTTGTCTCTTGGAGTAGAAACCAGGGTTCAAATATTGGCATGAGTGATTTAGGTAGTAATTGGTGTAATTAGGAGTAGGTGGTAATAATTGTTCAAAAAAAAAAAAAAATTTTGAACCACGAATAACGTGGCCACCCGGCCTCAGTCTGGCAAACAGATTAGTCTTCCGCTCAGCGAAATCGTTGAAAGTGTGACGACCTCGCCCCACAAATTCAGGAGGAAACCCACTGGCTCACCCAATAGAACTTTTTTTTTTTTTTTTTTTCTGAGTGAGACTCCAACCTAGGACCTCCCACTTAGGAAGTACGCATTGTACCGTTGGGACAAATGCCCATTGGTTAAAAAAAACACTGATTATGTTTTAATTTGCATATTAGGGTTTACTAGTAAAGTTAACCGCGCTTCGCGGCTCCACTTGACGGATTGATTGTGGTGATTGAAACGTAGACGAAAAACACTATTACGTTATATAAGTGGTTTTATATAAATATTTAGAAACCCACCGATAGAACTTAATTATACGAACATTGAATGTGAGAGTAAAATCAGGTTAGAAAGAATACGATACAATTATTTATATTTACGAAAAAATGGACCGGTTCGGTTTACGTTTGATGGCTTAAACGTATGAATGATGTGAAAAAGACAAAAATAGTAAAAAAAATATTTATAGGCTGCCCTAAGGATCAAACCTGAGGCCATTTGATTTAGTCAGATTGCGTCAAAATCTCTAAACCATTCCATTTGTTTATTTTAACAGGAAAATTGTTTTTATATATTAGCTAACTCTATAAGACAAAGTCACCGACCTTACGAATAAGGTATATATAATGTGATGTACTTGATGGATTCTTAGACTATGCGGTGCGTCCGCGTGAGTGAGGGCTTGAGTGCGTGTGCCACGTAGGAGAAAGTGAGTAAAGTGTGCGAGTGCAAGAGTGGAAATTCAGCTGAGTGGGGGCTTGAGTGGGTAAAAAATATAAAGATGAGGTGGTGTATTGTGATTGGTAGAAGAGTAATGTGAAAGCTTATGATTGATATAAAATAAAAAGGAAAAAACCAAAAAAACTAATAATTTTAGCATCACGTTGTTGCTCCACCCATGGCTGGGTGGGCAACGCCCGAAAAAATTGAGAGGGGGCGGTGTAGGGGCGTTAGCCCACTCACCCACGCCCAAAGTCACATGCATACCGTGTAGTCTTATGTTTTAACAGACTTGTGGTTGATGTTTTGTTAGATTGTCTGCAACGTTGAAGGGTTATCCTTACAACATGCATCATAATTAGCATGACACGACCACTTTTTATCAATGCTTCTCATGTACACATTTTACCTCTAACACTAACATAAACATTATTCTCACATATATCACTTAGTGTGAGTGAGAAAAAAAAGAAGAAAAAAAGAAACTCAAGTGTAATGCAGATCCCTACGTGCAAAAGCTAAATGCAACCTAAGTGTAGCTCTCTCAATGGGCGTGCCCGAAGAACCACCTTCACATCATCACTAATAGCAGAGGGAGTGGGTCTCGGGGAACCATCCGGGAGATGAGGTGGCATCCGGGGAAAAGTGGGAACACCACCCCCCCACTTTCGGGGTGGTGAAAATCGGCGAGAATACACCGTTCTGGGCCGGAAGAAAAGAGGAAGAAGAGAGGAGAAAAAGAGGGGAAAGTGGGGAAAAGTGGAGAAAAGTGGGACGGTTGCCAGTGAAATGGGGAAAAGTGGGGAAGCTGATGTGTCGCAGATGTGGAAGCGGGGAAAAGTGGGGAATGCTGGGACGACTCCCTCTGCTCTTATGGTTACTACTTAAAGTTAGGATATCAAAACATTGCCCCACAGCCATATAATCAACTACATAACACCGATGACCCAAAAGGATATCTCCGCAGTGACCCCCTACACTAACTTGAGTAGACATTTTGGATTAAAATTTGTTCCAGCTCATAAATAAATGAAAACATATATCATTCTCATGTCTTATGTCCTTTGTTTCTGTACTATGCTATTAGATATACTTTGATTAAAAAGATACTCATTTAACCTTTAAAAACACATAATGACGTGTGTTATTAGAGTATCTCCAACCGAGTTCTCTCGCTCTAGTCTCACCCTTTCCCACTCACGCCACTTGTCTTCACAAACAAAAACACTCCCCGTTCACCCCATTAGATACGCTCTTAGTATAATTTTATGAATAAATAAACTTGTGTATGTGACGTCTACATGAATTTATTATTTAATTTGGTGCTAGTATTGTTCATTTGTCTATAAATACACAATCACTTATGTTTTTTAGAACATCAAACACACACTTATCTAATTCTACTTTTAAATCTATGTCACAATCTGTCTCTTAACATATTTGAACCCTCCACATCAAAGACATAGGAAACCACCCTATGTCCCTATCACATATGTATAAAATGTATCCTAATTAAGAATTAGGCATCATGAATCAGTAGGGTACGTAGTTATGATAAACTGAGACATGAGTCATGCTATGGGCAGATAAGTCTTTTCAACCAACCACTCTCTCTTTAACTTATATCCACAAAAGTCTAATCCATAAAAAAAAAAGACTCAAAAGGAAAGGTGCTTTTAGCCCTTGTGACTCGATTATGAATGGTACCACACCTTGTCTCCCATATTGGTTTTATAATCTGGTTCACCATCTCCATAAATGCCATGCATTTTGGTCTAAACTTCGAGTTTTAGTCGATCTTTAAGGTCATTTTGGACATTTCACGTATCCCCATGAATGATGTCAAGTGTTAAAATTGGTTATAAGTTAATAACCAGCTTGATGTAGTTTAGTTTCTCAAACCAAAAGGTTGGAACATACAAGCCCACCAAAGACATGCATCAGGAAAAGATATCTACCCTTTCATATTCTTTTGTACTCCTTTGGGTCCCATCAAAAGTGACTTAAATAAAGATAATGCTATCGTGAAAAATTAATATAATATTCAATGGCTAGACCATTACATCAAGTTGGCACGTTGAGAAATTTTTTGGAAAGCTGAATACATAGTATGAAATTGATTTTCAGTATATAGACACATAAATTACTCAAATAAAAAGATTCACATGTTTTTAGATCGAAAATAATTCGGGTCTAACTTGTGATTCAATTTGTTAAGATGTTTGTGTTTTACATTTTGAGGCGTAACTCAAGGGTATTTTAGATATTTAACTAAGTGGTCCTTCATTTCATGATAATTGCCCCATATGAGCTTGTTATAAACCCACCTCAAGTAGGTCATAAGTGTATCAAAGAGATGAAAGAAAAGAGAGGGAGATTCTTAAGTAAACTCAAATCCAATTCAACCATTACTACTCTCAAACAAGGTCTAGTTTTTCAAGAAAACACCATCAATCAACACTCTCAAACACCAACACACTCACTTGATCAAATCAAGAACGAAGAAATTTGCATATTAACCCCCATGACATCACACGAACCTGAAAACCGCTTGTTGTTGGTCGACTTTGAAGAGAAGTGTCCACCGGGTGGTAATGATACCGTCATCCTCTACACAACAAGCTTGCGAGGCATACGCAAGACTTTTGAAGATTGTAACACCATTAGGTTTCTTTTAGGGAGTTTTAGGGTTTTGTATGATGAAAGAGATGTATCGATGCACATGGAGTTCAGGGAGGAGCTATGGCGGACATTGGGCGGGCGGGTGATCCCGCCACGGTTGTTTATCAAAGGGAGACATGTTGGCGGGGTCGATGAGGTGGTCGGGTTCCATGAACAAGGAAAGTTGGTTGATCTTTTGAGCGGGATACCCGAGCGTCTGACTAGTGGGCCGTGTAACGGGTGTGGCGGGTTGCGGTTCGTGCTTTGTTTTTCATGCAACGGTAGCCGGAAGGTGGTGTTGGAGGGAGGTGAGGGTGATCCACCATTGCCGGTTAGGTGTGTAAGTTGCAATGAAAATGGGTTAGTGAAATGTGCGGTTTGCTTTTGAGTTCTAAGATTACATTCATGTAGATTGATTTGTATCATGATAGCTGTGGTGTTAGTAATTATAAGGTATCAATTATTGGGCTAAAACTTAGTTGATCGAGGTCAGGAATTTGAATTAATAGTAGGTTAAGATAGATTTAAGTTCTAAGATTAGCATGTAATTATGCGCTAATATGTAATTATGAGCTAATGAGTGTGGTATATTACATGTGATTTCTCATTTCATTTAGCATCATGTAAACAAGGTTGAGAAAATTTTATGTTCTGAAAAAATGTAAACAAGTAGTTTTATATTTATTAGATCGCATTAAGTAAATGAGCCCCAACTCGAATTGTCAAGCTTTACAGGGTATGAGAGCCTAAGCAAACTTATTTTTTATTAACTTTTATATAATATATATTATATATAGATTGTGGTTAGGCTAAAAAGTCTAAAAAGTCGTATTAAAAGTGTAAAACGTCGGGTCAAACGAACTCCGATTGACCTCATTCCGGCGGCGTTAGGACCGTCCCGGTGAACCCTAAATAAACCTATTTTGGTTTAGCTTTTAGGTGTTTAGATTTTTTGCTTTTAATGTTATATTTCAATTTAGCATATATATTTAGCCTTTAGGGTTTAGTTTTGGGGTTTAGCTTTATGTTTAGGGTTTAACTTTATGATTTAGAGGTTTAGGGCTTAGCATTATGGTTTAGAATTTTTTATTTTTAATTTTTTTGAAAAGGGCAAAGCCCTTGGTAAATTTTATTCAAAAACAAAGAAATTACAATATAAGGCAACTAACAATTTTAAGGTTTTGAGCCTTAAAATTGTTAATCCCTAAAAAAGAAATAAACAACATGTAATCCTTATCTCTATCTATCACTAATCTATCATTCACATGCCTATACAATCTTAAAGGGTTACAACAAAGACCAACCCAAATCTCCACACAATAAACCCAATAGATCTCGACCCATTTCTGAATAGGCCCATTCCAATTCAGAAGCCCTTCTCTTGGAGTCCATGTCACACAGCCCAATATCTTCATCAAAGCCCACCTCAAATTGATCCATTGGCATAATTCATCCAAAATTCTATATAGACCATAGTGCACCAAGCCATATGTAACTAACTTTAACCACTTTTCAAAAATACCACAATTGTCATTTTTTGACTTTCTGAAAGTCAACATGCAGTAAACACCAATCTGTATCTTCATGACCAAATCCAACACCCCTCTCATGCCCTTATACATCAAGTTAGACATCAGATTGATACTCCTATCATCATGCATAGACACACCATGAATGCCTTTCAATGTAATGAAATTCTGATTATTCCCAAAATACCCTTTGATGTTAATCAGGCATTTCAAGTAACAACTGTGAATCTGTATAACCTTTTTGATTAAAGCTTTAATCTTTACCTTCAATTCATACCAGCAACACCACTCTCTGACTGTGGACTTTCCCAAAGTCAACTTTCCTTGAATTCTCTGAGAAATTGACCCAATGATGGTCAATTTCCTAAAAACGTTGTACCAGGTTTTGCAATTTAGAACCTTTGACTTTCTGTCGGTCAATTCAGCAACCAGTTTGTACCATACTGACCAGCAAATAAACAATTTTAATTCCATATAGTACCACTGTTGCCTATTTGCAGCTGGCAACTTCGAAACTCCCCATATGTCTTCAATGCACTTCAATATTGACCAGAAAAAAGTCAACCTATCTCTCATCTCACAATCAAACCACTTGAACCCATTGTACCAGCAGCAAAACCATTTATGGATCTTGACTATCAATCTGTTAACTTTGCTTTCACATTTCATCTCATCTGGCAGATTAAAAGTCAAACAGCAGCTTTCTCTCAACCATTCTGTCTCATTCTTGCAATCATTTTTACTGAGTTGAGATATAATATTCCCGAAATACCCTTTGAGGGCAACCAGACATTTCCAGCACCAATTTTGAATCTGGATAGCAATTCTGATCAAAGCTTTAGACTTTCTCTTCATATCACACCAACAACACCATTTTTTGATCATTGACTTCCCAAAAAACCCCTGGACACTACCCTTTCCAATCCTAACAGTATCCATATTCCAAATATCTTGCATCAGCATCAGCTGAGGACCAATATCAACACTCCAAAAACTTTGTATCAGCATCATCCTTTGAACAACATCAGCATTCCAAAAATCTTGTGTCAGCATCAGCCTTGAACCAACATCAGCATTCCAAAATACTTGTATCTGCATCAGCTTTTGACCATCAGCATTCCAAAAATCATGTGTCAGCATCAGATTTGTATCAACATTAGCATTCCAAAAATCGTGTGTCAGCATCAGCCTTTGACCATCAGCATTCCAAAAAATGTGTGTCAGCATCAGCTTTTGATCATCAGCATTCCAAAAAACTTGTGTCAGCATCAGCTTTGGATCAATATCAGCAGTCAAACTAGTTTGCATCAGCATCAAAATCCCAAGTGGGATTAACTCAAATTCCCTATTAACTAGGGGCTGACTCATACGTTGACCAAGGTTTAAATACCTGAGGGGGGTGCAGAAAATTTCAAAAATTTTAATGGTGGAAAAAATCATCAAAAAACCCCAGGTATTTTCCATCCTTATATCTCCCTGGTGAGTGCACTCCTCCTGCACTTTCAAAGTACCTAAAATACCCTTCACATCCGCAGAAGCATACCAGTTGACTAAAGATGAGTCAACTGGCACACCATACCAATGAAAGACACAAAAATAAAATCCTAAAGAAGTGAGAGGGAGAAGATAAAGCTGACTCAGGATTATGAACCAGAAAACTCTAATATCTCTCACCAAACTCAGGAATTCTACCAACCACTTTCCACCACTCCCTCTCCAACCCAAATATGATTGTTTTACCCCTTGATTACCCATCATCCAAATGGATGTTTTTAAACTTGACTCAATGAATGAAATGGTTAAGGCTGCAAAGTACAAGTCACTCATATCTAGGCTACCTAACAGGTTTGTAGCCCTCTGATTGATAAGAAAATTAAAAAGACTCATAAGGGTAATATGGTCAATCAGAATCAGGGGCCACTTCCACCTTATGTCTCCCTGTTTTTGGCTATGAAACTTACCTCCAGCCCTCCTTAAACCACCAACCAGCCAAGGTAAATGCAAAAACTGTAAAAACAAAAAGGTTTCTAAATTCCCATGAAGAATTTGGGATCTAAAAAGAAAATAAATTGTGTAAAAAATACCAAAAATGGTGTCTAACCAGAAAGCCTCACCAACACACCCTTCCCAACCCATTGACCATTTTACCCCTCCTACCTCACCATTTCTAGACTCAACACTCAATATTTGAACGGTCCCAAACCAAACCCACCCATAGAACCCCATTCTCACCATGGTTCTATTCCTCACCAACCCTCCCAAACCCACACTCCACTCACTGATGAAGACCCAGTAGTATATAATAAGGAATTTCACCAGCCAGATATAAATCTCTAACCACTTTAACATACCAGAATTCCAACTCTCCAACCACCAACTATCATCTTGTTGTATCATCATCATTAACATGTTTTTGAGTTGACACCTTTTTATTCACCTGAAAACCCCAGACTTTACTAGCCTCAACAGCCATCTTACTGCTTTTGATTTTCAAACTCATAAGTTTTAATCTGACTGTTTCAATGATGATTTTGCATAAATCATCCACATTTCTCTTTTTCTCTTGAAATAACCTCAAATTTCTCTCTTGCCATATAAAGTACACCACAGAGCCCAATACAAGTCTCTGAATGATACTTTTCACTGATTTGGACCCAAAAGTGTTATTAATGCATTCAATGCAGCTTTCAAGATCAGGGGCAGAATTTTCCAACATGGCTCTTTTCTTGACTTTTGACCACACTTGATTTGGAAAAGAACATTCAAAGAATAAATGGTCATGAGAGTCCATTTGGTCATCACAGAAGACACAAAATAGATCTCTACTATCATCCCA
>WOUH02000017.1:5547079-5566769 GCA_009936405.2 Stevia rebaudiana | reverse complement strand
ACAATCGTATAACACAATGACAGTCGTATAACACAATGAAAGTCGTATAACACAATGATAGTCGTATAACACAATGATAGTCTTATAACACAATGACAGTCACAATCGTATAACAAAATGACAGTCGTATAACACAATGACAGTCGTAAAACACAAATCACGGCACAAAAACCTAGACATCGTATAACACAATGATGCATATCAAAAACACAATGATTGAGTTCAGTTCACTTTTTAAAAAAAAAATTTAAAAATTTAATTTTTTTTAAACTTAAAAAAAATTTATTTTTTCTGGGCGTTAATTTAAAAAAAAAATTGATTTTTTTTTAAATTTTGAAATTTAAAAAAAAAAATTTGAAATTAAAAAAAAAAAATTTTGAAATTTTTAAAATTTTTTTTTTTTTTGCGAGCCGGACACAATTACCAATGTACCCCTCTTTAAAAAATTTTCTCTTGCCACGTGTCGTTACTAAAGCCTCCTCCCTATTTGAACCTCTTGTTAATTGTTCTTTTATCTTTGCTTTTCCTATTGTAATTCTGTTGATTCCATGTGCCTCGAACGACTCTATCATGATAGGACTTGCAAAATATTAAGAATCCACATTCACTTAAATCGACGTATATGGAAGCATGTATTAGGGTTGCTTATTATCTCCCAATGACAACAATTGAAGCTTTTTAGCACAATTGTATAAAATTAATAAGTTTTATCATATTTTAATGTAATAATATTACATTTTCATATAAGATCATATAATATCTTATCATATTACATTATATTATATCATATGATAGACCCAAACATTAATAATTTCTATTTATACTTAATACATCAATTAAAAATAAATAAATAAACCTTGAACTCAATAGGAAATTAATGCATGCCATTTGATGTAGAATAAAGTATATCCATGGACCTTGTAGTATATTCATATTACATGTTTAGTTTTTTGTTTCAAAATTTACATAAATAGCTTTGTTGTTTACCAATTAGCATGCTTCGGCTTTTTCACTAACTGACGTTAAAAACATGTTTAAGAATCAGTATAAAATGCTCAGCATATCTCCATTGTAAAAAAATAAAATAAAAATATCCAACATCTTCCTTATAGCTAGCAACCTTATCACACAACTCTTCTTTTGTTCTTGTGTGAAGATGGATGCTTCAGTTATTGTTGATCACAAAGTGGTAAACCTAAAGTAAAGAAACACCATTATGAGACTATTGTTGATCAAATTGGTCTTTGGTGAACCTTCATATCATAACCATTATATACGACAACACGATGACTAAACAAATGTTCGACATTATAGATGAAATGGTGCATGTAAAGTTTTCTTTACAAGGTCGCTACAAGCCCTAAGCATGATAATAAAAAGACATTTAGCTCTCCTCTTATATAGACAAATTTCAATCTCGGCAGGCAATCAGTGTCATATACTTGATTTATGATGATATATTACCAAATGCAATTTAATACAAGTACAAAAGATCGTGTTTCAATTATTATTATATAAGAGATTTAGCAAACCCTAATTGTTTCATCAACCCTGAGAAGGCGAGTGGACATTTATTCAATTACAAGAAAAGACATCTTACCTTACAATATGAACATACAAGTGCAACTTATACTTAAAGATATTTTGATGGTTAGAATATGATCTCTATTGAAAAATACGGGCTCGTATTGCCTGTAAAACATCATATCAGTCGTTTTTAAGTCAGTGTGGCCCATATAGTCCAAAATATTGCGTTTATTGATGTAAAAATTAACTGATTTAACATTTTACAGACCAATACGACCCCCGTATTCATGGCACATTAGGCAAGATAATCATATTACCATAAAACTTTTAAGGGTGGGAGATGGGGGTGTCGGTGGGGAGGTCCCTAAAAATGCGAATATTAAGCTAAGATCCTTAAATATACACCTGGTGGTTTGAAAGGACTAATTATGTGAATACCATGCCTCGGCATCCATATATGTTGTAAATTTGTAACATCATCCAAAAATCATGTGACATTGTGTGAGTATAACGTTTGCTAAAAATTTTAATATATATAGTCCAAAATATTAGAGTTGAGGTCAGGGGCGCAGCCAGTGGGATGCCTGGGGTAGCCCGGGCAACCCCAGTTTTTTTCGCGCGTAGTGTAAATTTTGCGATTTCGACAAAAAAAATTTATATATATATAGGCCGGCAACCCACCAAATCCCTTAAAATTCTGCATATATGATCTTGGCAACCCCACCAGCGGAATCCTGGCTTCGCCACTGGTTGAGGTATAAGGAGTTACATATATATGTACATGTCAGACATGATTTGCTAAAGAGAATGGTGATTAGACAACTTTGTGTAATAGATGATGTATTTTGCAATGTCTCCAGATTTGTAAGAAGTCTATTATTTCATGTTTTTAAACATTAACAAACACTTTTATTCTCTTTCATTCAAACAATAACTAAATTATATGTGAAGAAATAAATGTGCCAACTATCGTGTTTTGATCATATCCGTTCAGTCAACAAACCGACAAAGCGGTGTTCCTTTTATAGCAATGCATGAAAATAAACAACCATGTCCCGTCATTATTGAAAAGAAAAGCTCATATGGTTTGTAATTAGATAACCTAAATATAATTAACGATGAAATCTAATAGTCAACTATATTTGACAATCAAATTTCATTGCAGAGTTCCATATTATCAACCTATCATCTTTTTATAACAAAAGAGTCCAATATGCAACACTACTTCCTTTATCATTCATACACATAATGATCGATTACATCTGCTGATATACATTAAATCGATTCGCAAACGATGCAACATATTTTGTATCTGATACACTTAACTCAGAAAAGTATTTCTTAGTATCTGAATTTGAATTCAATAGAATTATACGACAATAACAAGTTTCATCAACATCTAAGCAATCATAAATGTTAAAAACCAAGCTTCATAATATACCTCCAACCTCTACATATCAAAACCTAAACAGGGTTATCAAAAATGACATACCAAAGTTGAAAAATATACCAAGTATAATCTAAAAAGACCCTGTTTTGAGGGTAGTAAGTGTAAGTTTCCACCAACACAATTTTGTAGTCAAACACAAGAAATTCAAAATCCAGCAGTTTTAAACTAATATTTCACAACTATTATCATCACCACCACCATCATCATCCTCAAATCTTTTGCAGCTCTCTCCTCTTCATGACCCATCGCTTCAAGAATCGACTCGCTCAATTCTTCGCTTTCTCTCTCATCACCGACTTTCTCTCTCTAAAAATCTTCCCAACATTCCGTCAAATCCTCACCAAAACCCTAGATTTTCTCCGGATGGATTCATTCTTCTTTTCCGCAGATGCCGGCGACGACGACTGGTACGGAAACAGCAGCGCCCGTTCAATCCGGAGTCTATCGGACCTTGAAGACGAACGGCTTTATCTCGTCGATCACAGGTAATTTGATGATGAAATTACTGGCTAGTGAGTTCAATTTTGTTCTGAGATTAGCATTGGTTTTTAATTAGGTGCATGTCGATTGTTTCATTGCATTTTCAGGTGGTGGAATGAGACGCGTGAGTCGATGTTTAGGGAAGTGGATGGCGTTTTGTACTCTACAAAATCTTGTTTGTCTGATGATTTCGATTCGGAGATTGTTCTGGACATGAGAAGAACTGAGATTGATGATGATGATGATTGCAATGGAGAAGAACAAGGGGTTTCGGGGCGTGAGTATGCGTTGATTTCTGAATGGATGTTTTATCGGGCTCTTAAATGGTTAGCGAATCAAATGGATTGATCTAGGGTTTACTTCTGTGCATGAAATTATCAGTTTTGTTTATATGATTATGGTTCTAATGCTAACTTGCCAAGTTGTTGCTCATATATATACTTGGTTACATTAGTGTCAACAAATAGCTACTAATCTTGATTTAATTTTGTTGCCCTCATTTGTAAATAGAAGCTTATTTAAACAATTAGGAGTCTGGTTTACATTACTTTCAACCCAAAGATCCATACAAATGTACATGGTAATGGAATGGGAAAATTATATAGAACTAGCATCGACACATTTTTGGATAAATTTAAACGAGTTGAAGGTTTTTCATGCATGCATATTTATTATCATATAGTGTGTGTTCTCTCTGATTTGTTGTACTTATCTGTTCATTGTAAAAAAAAACGATTGTAACGGTTATAAAAAAAGAATAACAAGGTTACAAGGATTAGTGAGGGTTAATTTTTACTACTATGTATTAATTTGTAAAGATCTTTCATATTTATTGTATAGGAATGCATTTAATTAGCTTGAATTCGGCCCGTGAGGGTTAATTATCATGCATAGAAATTCAATTAGCGCGAGAGTGATAATTTTTTAATTATGATCAAATGAGCTTCTCTCTCAGAAATTCTTTTTATCTGCATTATATATTAACTATTAATTTGTTTGCTTGTAAAGCATATTAAAACTCTCTGTTACTCTACGTAGGGCATGTTACATTGAAGTACTAAAAGTACTATTGTAGATTTGTGGTGTTTCTTTTAGGTCACATGATATTGTAGTACCTTTTCTTTGAACTGTTAAGAATTATACATAAATCTTGAATCTAATCATTTCTTTATTTACTTGTGAATTGTGATCTTTTCATTTAACTATTACACGTTCAAAAAGTCGTTTTTGTTTTGAATTATTAACAATTTACAGTCCATAATATTCCCGATCATATTTATAATACGTTATTTGACTGTTTGATGATTGGTATTGCTGCTCATCAATTTATTTATTTTTTTGTTTTTTTTTGGCAGGCATTATGATTTAAAGAAAGTTCAGAATGTAGCAGTTATAGAAGATAATAAGGCAGACTTGTTTTTCTTACAAGTTAGGCTTTCAATTTCTGGAACAAGAAATTCATTGGTTGTAAGAATTTGTGAAAAGGTATAAACTGTTATTTTTTTCCTTTTTATTTCCTAGAAGATCATATAAATGTCATTTTATTATAGTTGTATTGAAACTTGTGTACTAATCAGATTAGTTTCTATTTTTTTCTTTGCTTCTCTTGTTGCTACTAAATTTCAAATGCATTTGTGTATTTATTTTTCAAATCCAGTTACAATTTTATATATACGGCCATTCAATATGTAATATTGTAATTAATGGTTTTTTATAATTTTAATCTGTGTTGTTCAGGACAATGAAGTTGGAGCTTTTAATAAATCCTGCCAGATATTTAGTGTCAGCACTGGCTTGGCAAGTGATTTTTAATATCTTTTTTTTTTCACTTTGTGATTTGTTACGGTTTTGTGGTCTTTATTAAATGATTTTATATATATTTTGCAGTTGAAGATATGGGATTTTTCAGGGCAAATTACTAAGTTTTTTCTACAAGGTAGAATGTTACCTGATAATTCTGGACTAATGAACGAAGAGGTAGTTACATTAATTATTGTTACTTCACATTCAACTGAATTTTATATAACCGATTATTAAAACTTTAATATGCTACTGCAGATTTCCTTAGAGTTGCAAGTTTACGGTTTATCTCATGATATTATGTTAAAAGAGAATGGGATGGCAATTGACTCAAAAACTGAACTAAAGGTTAATGGTCATACCGAAGAAGTCAACTCATATGTCAGAATTAGTCAACCACAACTTACTAATAGCTTCAATGAAGCTTATAACTTGGGTTTGACCGGATTATACAATCTTGGAAACACGTGTTTTATGAACAGTGCAATACAATGTTTGGTTCATACTCCACAACTTGTTGATTATTTTTTAGGGGACTTTAGGAAAGATCTTAACTTTGAAAATCCATTGGGCATGAACGTATGTATTTTTCCATTTAATCTTATTATGGTTTCTTCCAAGTAAAATGTATAAAATTAAAATGACCTTTTTGTCCTTGTTAACCAGGGTAAGCTTGCTTTAGCATTTGGAGATTTACTTAGGCAGTTATGGACACCTGGCGTTACCTCAGTGGGCCCACGAGCTTTCAAATCAAGATTAGCCGAATTTGCACCTCAATTCGGTGGCTATAATCAGCATGATTCTCAAGTTGGTGATCCTCTGTTTTAATAAGTAGAGAATCTTAATTACATATATGGTCCCTGTTGTTTGCTGAAAGTAGCAAGCTTGGGTACTAAAAGTTTAAAGTAACAGATTTGGGTTTTATGCTTTCAATTTTGTAATGAATTTGGGTATTTAGGCCGACTTCTGTTAACTTTTCCGTTAAATTAGAGTGAAATGACCAGAATACCCTTTGACTTTGGCTATTCAAAAAGTCATTTCATTCTATATAACAAATAAAGTTAATGGAAGTTAACCTTAATATCCAAACTAATTACAAAATTGAAAGCATAGACTATATTTGTTACTTTCTGCAAACTATAGGGACCATTTTTGTAATTAACTCTAATAATAATGACACATCTTGCTATTTTATCATCAATACAACAACACATATCTGTATCATTAAATATAAATACTTGAATATAGGAATTTCTTGCTTTTCTGCTGGATGGACTTCATGAAGATTTAAATCGTGTAAAAATCAAACCGTATAACGAGATAAAAGACGTCGATGGAATTCCAGATAAAGAAGTAGCAAATGAACACTGGAAAAATCATTTAGCTCGTAATGATTCCATAATAGTTGACATGTGCCAGGTCAGCACACTAATCTTCATTGTTTCTGTATAATCAATATCTAAATAAATTTTCTTTATTTTACAGGGGCAGTATCGGTCAACTTTAATATGTCCACTTTGCAAGAAACATTCTGTTACATTTGATCCATTTATATACTTATCTCTACCTTTACCTTCAACAACAATGAGGACCATGACATTGACCGTGTTGACCACTGACGGGTCAACTTTGCCAGTTCCAGTAACCGTCACTGTCCCAAAGTTTGGGAAGTTTAAGGATCTTATTCAAGCTTTGAGCACTGCTTGTTTTTTAAGAGATGATGAAACTTTACTTGTTGCTGAGGTTTACATATGTTTAAATTATTTAAATCTTTACAAAAACTATGTTAATAAAATATTATTTTTAATATTTGGTAGATATACAACAACTGTATTCTTCATTTCTTGGATAAACCAGCTGATTCATTAGAACTGGTTAGAGATCATGATCGGCTTGTTGCTTATAGGCTACTTAAGGATCAAGATTCATTGCCATTGGTTGTGTTTACACATCGCCATTTTGAAGAGTAAGTTTTTTATTTAATTTTTTTTATAAACTTATAATATTCTTACACTACAATTTATTGGGCTTAAGTCTTTTTTTTTTTTTTTTTCTTTATAAACTTATAATAGTCTTACACAGTGACACTACAATTTATTGGGCTTAAGTCTTTTTTTTTTAATTTTTTTTATAAACTTATAATAATCTTACACTACAATTTATTGGGGTTCAGGTCAAACAGTCAAACGGTTCTACCTTCAGGAAAGTTTGGCATTCCTCTAGTAGCAAGAATTCCAGAGAGTTGTACCGGTTTCGAGTTACGTAACAAATTTCTTCAATTACTCAATCCACTTCTTTTGCCAGAAGAATTATCTTCAGATTCATTAGATGATTGTTCAGTAAACACCACTGATCCAGACACTAAAATGGATGATGTGGCGGATGACCTGGCGGTTGAGGATGTGTCAAACAGTGATGAAGTTATGAGAAAATCTTCAGTGGATGTTGACTTTGAGTTCTCACTTGAGAAACATGGGGTTTATTCAGCAAGATCAAAGATTGTGATGGATGAACCGCTAATAGTCCCTGAATCCCGTCAAATTTATGTTGTTGTTTCGTGGCCCGATGAAATGGTGAAACGATATGATACTTTTGCTTTAAACCGTTTACCACAAACGGGTGAGCTTTCGTTAATTGCAAACAACCCGCAGGAATCTGTTTCTTTATATAAATGTCTTGAAGCTTTCTTGAAGGAAGAACCATTGGGACCCGAAGATATGTGGTATGTTACGCTAATTTCGCATAATAAATATTTAGGAGTTAATTACATAGATGTGGTTTGCAGAAAGTAACAGGTTTTTGGGTTTTTGCTTTCAGTTTTGTAACGAGTTTGGGTATTAAGGCTGACTAATGTTAAATTTTTTGTTACATTAGGATGAAATGACCAAAATACCCCTTTTAATTTTCACCTTGATTTAACGAAATAGTTAACGAAAGTTAGTTGTAATATTCAAACTCGTTACAAAATTAAAAGCACAAAACCCAAAGCTGCACCTTTAAACCCTTAGTACCTAAACATGTTACTTTAAGCAAACCATATGTGTAATTAACTCAATTTTTAAAGAATGATTAGTGCAAATATTAATAAATGAATAAATTTTAAAAAAATTAAGGTACTGTCCTAAATGCAAGGAGCATCGGCAGGCTAGCAAAAAATTGGATCTGTGGAGATTGCCAGAAGTTTTGATTATTCATTTGAAAAGATTCTCATACAACCAGTTTCTCATGGACAAATTGGAGACTTTTGTTGACTTTCCAATCGTTGACTTTGACCTTTCGAATTACACCGTTCACAAAGATAGCCAGTCTTTGATTCACTATAAACTGTATGCAGTAAGTAATCACTATGGTGGCATGGGTGGGGGCCACTACACTGCTTTTGTCCAAGTAAGTAACATCCTAAATAATTTTATTCAGTTATTTAAACAAAATCATTTTTTTAACAGTAAACTACATAATTCATCTCATCATAACTTTTTCCATTGTTTGCTTTCACGTTTGGTCTCTTAAAATGACCATTTTTTTTTTGCTTATTATGCTTTTAGTCACTTAAATTTTAATATATTTGCCCAACTTGTTTATGGATTTTAATTGATTTATTTCTTAATATTTGTAATGATAATTTTAAAAAATTTATTCGAGGGTTGAGTTTTTGGTTTTAGTATGTAGCTTACAAATTAATAGTAAATCAATAGAAATTTATTTAAAGGGTAAAATGGTAATTTTTCAAAAGCATTTAACGATAATAATTTATTTGTTTTATGTAAATGCAGTGTGGTGAGCAGTGGTATGAGTTTAATGACAGCCAGGTTTTCCCAATTAGTGAAGACCAAATCAAGACATCTGCAGCTTATGTTCTGTTTTACAAGAGAGTTTGACCAAACAAGAAGTCAAACATGTGTAGCAAAGAAGGTTAAAGTTTATTTTGGCCCAAATGGTTATGGTAGTTTTGGGGGCCATTTATACTATTACATTTCATTACATCTCAAAATACAAATAGATTATGAGAAAGAGGTGGCCGATGCTGTAAATGTGACTTAGATTAGACTTTTAAAGGTTTTTGACAGTGGCCACCTCAACTCAAATTCTGCTTTTTTTTAGACATCAATTAAAATTGCAGGGTTTTTTTAGTTTCTTTACTCACCCATTTTGTTTATTTTTACATTAATTTTTCGTTTGAGGTGTTTATAAATCGTTAAGACATATCTAACCGCTCAAATTGAAACAAGTCAGTTGGTTTGAATTTTTTATGGTTCGGTTTTGTCGGTTTGTGGTCCAGTTGATGGCATCTGTTGGCTGTTTAATTTTTTATTTTTTATTTTTAAGAATATGCATTTATATTACGTACTATATGTCTGTATTTTGAAAGCATCTTTTTTATATTGAACTTAGTTGATGCAAAATAATATTTAAAAAATGGTAAATTTAGTTTCTATTGGCAAACCATCAGAATTGAAATGTTGGGTTTCCGCATCAGGGTGGGTCTGTTTCACCATTATCCGCTGAGCCCAGTTCAGACAACATACGTGATACGTGAAAACGTCGTTAAAAAAAGCAATCGGTTTAGCCTAGTTTACATGATATTTAATGGTGTGTGAAGTAATTATGATTTTCAACTATCTTAATATTAAAGAAAATATTATCACACCATTCTTTCACATGTTTGGAATCAAACTTTGGAATATTCATGGAACAAAAAAATATGCATATTTTACTCTTGGACATCCCTAGAAACATTACAACAAGGTGTACATGAAGTATCAATGTGAAATCCTCCTATCTAACTTACCCATCTTGGAAATACCCAAAAGTTCATCTTTTACAACTTTACATCACCACCTCCCAAATCAATAAACATATCCTCTGCATATACCTCATATCCACTTTTATTTATACAAAATATTCATAGTCAAATCATCAATTGTACCTTGGATAAATGCTTGTATAGAGCCTTTATATGCTAAAACCTATAATCTTTATGTTATTAGCCGTCCCGAATTGAAACTAAAACAGCAAAATCTTTGTTTTTTGGTCTTTTTCTGTTTCAAACTACTTTCATCCTTGTCCTTAAGCTCTCCATCAACATCGTTGTTTTCTGCTGATGTTGATGTTATAGGCTCGTTTTTGGCAAAAGAGAAGGAACTCCGGTGGGTCCCGTATGAACTTGAGGTTTCATCTTCTCGTGATGCAAAACCCAAATCGACTTCACTATCTCTACGTCTGAGAAATAAAATTACAGAAAATGTGAGTCATGTCACGCTGTGATCTTGGTTTTAAAATGTGCGCATCAGGAGTGTATAACGTGAAGATGCCATGATGTGGTGATGCGATTCGATTCCAACATGCTCTTGACGCGTGATGTGCTTTGATGTGACACATCATGCAGTTGGCTAGTATATAAACAAATTAGACTAAGGATTGCAATAGTCTAAAGTTTTGAAATTTTATTGAACAAATCTGACCACTGATCGAGTAGTGGATTTGAGAATTTGAACAAATTAGAATTTAATTAACAATTTAAAATTTGACATTTTAAAATATTATCTATAAATAAATTTCTACTATCTTCAATTATGAACGCCTCGCATATGCGCACATCAAATTTTTGGATCAGAGCGCATCAGAACACCACCTGTTTTTTAAAATAAAAAAGGTATGCAAAATGATTACTTTTTCAAGCTTTTTGGAGAATTAGTATATGTACCTTGAGAAACGCCTTGAAAAACTGTTTCTTGATTCTTGTGATTTCCTCGATGCTAACTCGTTCATAAAATGTTTAGAATCGTTTGATTTGTCTTCTTCAAGATCAGCAAACACATCATTCACGAATCGAGAGAAAGACAATGATCTTGGATTGAATGTAAATTCCCTAAAGACAGAAATAACCTTTTCAAGTGTTCCTAGAGCTTGATTCACTTCAGGACTTATAATAATTTCCTTTTTACCAACAATAAATAATCCATTGCTATTATTAGTATTATTATCATTATTAATATCATCATCTGAGCTAGCAGTTTCTTCAACTTCTTCTATCTCACTAACTGATATATAATCTTTCACATCTTCTTTCTCTAAGGTACAATGCTCTTCAGTTTGACCAATCTTGACCATTTCTTGTTCTGAAAGATCATCAAAAATCTTGATCTCATTTTGTTCCAAAACCTCATCAACAATCTTGATTTCTTTTTGTTCTGAAACGTCATCATCAATCTTGATTGCTTTTTGTTTAAAGTTTTCATTTATTATGTTGTTTTCTGAGTAAAGTGCATCGCGAATTAAACCATAAAATGGCTCCTCTAAAACCTTGCTGAAATCTTCATCACCTTGGTACACAGAGGCCACTTTCTGTTGTTGAATGTACAATTAGCATAAATAAAATGCATTTTGACTTTTGAGGTCAAAAAGGTCAAAACCAGATTTTTTTTAAATAAAAAGAACACATTACTTTTTCTCTATATTTTTTTAACTCGACATGTTTTAGCTTGTATATAATTCATTTCTTTCAGCAAATCAAGACAAAAAAAGTTCTGAAATTTTGTCAATTTTGTGCTTTGAAATAACACATTTGACCCAAAAAAAGTCAAATGTGTGAAGTGTGTGCATGTTTTTTGTTTTGAAGTGATTAAGAATCCTACACCTTTTTAAAGAGCTTGAAACCGCTTCCGATAAGTTGTCTAGAAACAAAGTTGATAATCGCCGGTGGAACAAAATCAAGTTTTACATCTATGTTTGCAATTGCCCTGCAAACATTGAAATTATAAATCTTGTTTAAGATTTCATAATCAAATAAAAAAGTTACCACAAAAATAAAAAAGATACAACTAAAAACCGAAACCATAAAAAAAATAAAATATTTTACCTGAAGTAGCTTCGATTTGCACTTACTTTTTGTAAAACAAGGCCTCCAACAACATCGATTCTTGTTACATTTTCTACATCGGGTATTCCGTCTCTTGTGAATCCGTGAGTGCTTATATCGATGTTTTCGGTATCGGGAATCTGACACAAGATCGTGTTACTTCTCGTTTTGAAAGGGTATTTTAGACATTTCACAGATAGTCGATCAGACAAAATGTAAAGATAGAAGTTGCAATTTTACTATTACTCAACTAAATCTTGAATGTTTTCTAGCAAAAGATACAGATTAAGTAGTTAATGTTTATAACCATGTTTAAAAGAACTTTAATGAGATCAGCTCCCGAAGGGTATTTTAGACATTTCACATAGAGCCAATAAAACAAAATGTAAAGAGTTAAGACAGAAGTTGCAATTTTACTATTACTCAGCTAAATCTTGAATTCTTGCAAAACATATAATTTTGAAATAAGTAGTTATTGCTGTGTTTAAAAGAACTATAACGAGATCATCTTCCCGAAGGGTATTTTAGACATGTCACATATAGCCATTAAAACAAAACATAAAGACAGAAGTATCAATTTTACTAATACTCAACTAAATCTTGAATTTTTCTTGAAAAGGATAAAAATTGCAGAATAAGTAGTTATTGTTTAATACCATGTTCAAAAGAACTATAACGAGATCATATTAACAAAGGGCATTTTAGTCATTTCACATATAGCCAATAAAACAAAACATAAAGACAGAAGTTTCAGATTTACTATTACTCAGCTAAATCTTGAATATTTTCTTGCAAAAGATAGAATTGAAGAATAAGTAATTATTGTATAATACCGTGTTCAAAAGAACTATAATGAGATCAACTTTCCGAAGGGTATTTTAGTCATTTCACATATAGTCAGCCAAACAAAATGTAAAGACAAAAGTTACAATTTTACATTTACTCAACTTAATCTTGAATGTTTTCTTGCAAAAGATAAAATTGAAGAATAACAGGTTATCGTTTATTACCGTGTTTAAAAGAACTATAATGAGATCATCTTGAAAGTAATCAAGATTAACAAAATGGACTAAAGCTTCTCTTGCTGATACTGGCCATGAAATCTTCATCCTTTCTTCCACATATAGAAATAATGATATCAACATCTATAGATAATAATCTTATAATCATTAATATAAGTTAACAAACCTCAATAAAGATATTTGTTCGCCCATTCTGATCTTTTTCACACATTTTGAAGATATAATCTTAAATGACGGGATATTAAATTGAGGCCACCTGATAATAAACACAAGCATAAAGGGTTTATGTTGAAACAAGTCATTTTTTAGTACGCCTCAAATGCATATTTAGTTGGGTTAACCTGCAAACACTTTTTTTTATCATTTTTGAGACATTTTTATATATTGTTAATAAGTTATTTGATTACAAGAATGATTTATATCTTTGTATGAAAAAGGTTTAGGAGGGTGTATGCACTAATATAGATTTTGGGTGACTTTCAACATGTTTGACCCGTTTGACTTATTTAGTATGTTCCTCCTATTATCTCAGCTTTTTTATTTGACCCGTTTAAGATAAAAACATGTTTATTTACAGCTTGTGAAACATGATGTTTTAGTTTCTACATGATTCAAAACAAAAAAATTAAAAAAAATTTAACTCAAGAATTTTTACCATTTATGGAAAAGTCCCGCCTCCCATGATAAGCACAAGCCTGTATTTAAACATATTATGTAAATTAACAAAAACCCGTGTGAAAAAATTCACAAAAATCATTAAATTAAACTTACAAACATCTAGAGGCCCGTCTACATATCCTTCCACAAGTAATGTGTGTAACGGAGTACCACTCGGTCCTTCTCTATACATAACGCGACATTCTTGATTATCATGTTTTATCTATTAAACACGATTAAAACGCATAAGCACCTTTTATAGATTCTTACAAATTTAAATATTATATGACTGGATAAATAGAAAGGGAAAATGTTATAAAAATGTAACCAACTTTTAGCTTTGTTCCAATTAGGTAACTCATACTTTTTTTTGTTTCAATTAGGTCACTCATATTTGTTTTTGTTCCAATTAGGTCGCTCTACTTTAAGGAGGTGTTCTAATCCTATACATTTTACCTACAACATTATAAATAATAATATTTATTATTTTTATTCACATAATCAACCACCATCATTTAAAAAAAATGTAAATGTATAGGATTGGAACACCTATTTAAAGTAAAATGACCTAATTGAAACAAAAAGAAGTATGAGTAACTTAATTGAACAAAAAACAGTATGGGTGACTTAATTTGAACAAAGTTGAAACTTGATTACATTTCTACATAATTTTAAATTGAACAAAGTTGAAACTTAATTACATTTCTACATAAGTTACCCCATAAATAAACTCCCTCTTATAATAGATGCAAAAAATGAAAGAAAAAAAAAGTTCAAGAAAATATATAAATAATTAAATGACATACTTTCCAACCACCATGTGGTATTTCACCAGCTTTTGATCCTTCAACTACATTTCCAGCAGCACTTCTAAGCATGCTAAGAGAATTAGCCAATTCATTGGTTCTTTTCTGAAGTAAATTATTGATTATTTCTGTATGGTAAAAAACTTTGTAATTAATATACATAATCAAAAATGAAATACACAATTTGTACTGCATTATATCAAGAAATGTTAAAAGTGTAAATTAAGAAACTATTCAACCTTGATCTTCACTTTGTGTTGACTTTGACATTTGATTTTCAACTAGAGTTCTTAAAGAATCCACATTAGAAAGATCATGAGACATTAGTGTTTTGTCGAGTTTATCGCGGTACTGAGTTATGTCCTGTTTTCCCTCCATTTGTAAATTTCACAGCTACAATAACAAGATATGACAATATTTTGTGGTCTTCTTTAAAAATCCGATTTAGAACATGATTAGTGATGAAATCATCAGAAATATCATATGATAATAGCAAAATGTACAAAATTCATGAAATGTGAACTAAATGAAAGAAATTTGGTGTTTTTTATAAAACCCATGTGCAAAAAGTTCAAATTTCATTCAGTGGTAATCCTTAAAATGGCAATAAGTCAAGAATTAATTAATTGACTTTGCTTAATGACTTAATGTATGCCCTTATTAAAGCTAAACAGGACAACACCCATAATCTGGAATCACGAAACTCATCCCACAAAACCATCAAAATCCAATGTAGAAAGTGACTAATGATGTATTCATTTTAGAAAACTCGTATGATCATATTCATGACTCATGAGATTTAATACAATCAGCAAATTTGTACAAAAATCATGAAATGTGAACTAAAATGAGAAGAAATTTGGTATCTTTAATAAAACCCAAGTGCAAAAATATCAAATTTCATTCAAACTATTAATCCAATCTACTTATGAATGTATGCCCCAATAAAGCTAAACAAAAAACACCCATTATCAATAATCTCGAAAATCATCCCACAACACCATCAAACTCCATAATCACGAGTTAAAACACATCTTTGTATTTGAAAAAACGAAACTCATGACTGAATCGCGGTAAAAAATCAAGTTTTGATCATGAAAATGAACTTACAGATTGGGTTGCTTCAAATTAGAGTAATTTGGAGGTGTGAGTAGAAGAAATTAGAGGGGTTTTGTGAGGAAACCAAATTGAAAATCTCGAAAAAAACAATATGATTTAGGCAGATGAAATGGAGACAAGATCGAGCAGATTCAGATTGCCAAAAAGGATCGCTAACATAGAGTTCTTCTTGATTGTATCGGGATTCCAGCAGCGTTGAATTAGTAATTGTTTGAATAGTATTCGTGTCTGTCAACTTAGAAATTTGGAGTTTGAGGGTTGTGTCTGTTTACAGTTGAGCAGCTGTTAAAAGATTTTTAAATCCAAATAATGTGGTATTGCTACCTATTTATATAATTTTAAAATTATTAAAATTAAATAATGTAAAAAATATAATGTATATGTGTAAATATTATGATTTACCCTGCTAAAGATTTAAAGACATGATAAAAAATAAATTTCATACTTACATATTTATCTTGTTAAAAAAATGTGGTTTAATTACAAATGACATGATTTGGTTGACTAAAATAACCGGTTTAGTTGCACAGATTGACTCGCTAGCATGCTCAATGATACTTGGCAACCCACTAACCTGTTTATGACATGTTTAGCAAATTTTATATACAACTACCAACCCAATTAAAATGTTTGCAACTTGATTATTACATGTTAACTTGCCAACCTTGTTGACACTTTTATATAAATGGGGTAAATGGGTTGTGTTCATATTGATTTTAAATGTGTGGATGTTAGGTGTGATGTTCTTACACGAATAGAAATATACGTTGTGTTTGGGTTGAAAGTGTTTAGGTTGAAAAGTAAAAAAGTTTAACCTGAAAACAATTGACACAATTGACGCACCTAATTTAAGCTAATAAGATGTTGAGAACCGCTAGAAATGAATGATGCCATTTCAAGTAGTGATTTGAATGAGATATGCAAGATGATTACATAACCATCACATTTTCTCTCTCTTACTACTTTGATTACCATATATATTACTTACGCTACAAGAGTACAAGGAGTGCATGCGGATAAGGGCCAACCTACACGACAACGCTGCTGCCAGTCATGCGGGTTGGCTGTAGTAGAGCGGGTGCGGGTATATCATGTATGTATCCGTGTAGGGTAGTTCAAATAGTGAGTGATCATGTATGTATCCGTGTAGGGTAGTTCAAATATTGAGTGATAAATGGTATTTTTATGGGCCTGAATGTGATGATAGATGAGTGTAGGGATGCCACATTTTTTTAAGTGATGATAGATGAAGGTAGTGAGCTGACAAACCTGATTGGTGAAAGTAAGGGTAGATGAGAGTGCATAAAAGGAGCACCCTCTTCAGTCTTCACCGTTAGATCTGTGGGTATACGTTGTGATATGGACGTTTTTGGACCCAACCACACCCATCACACCGCCCCCTAGGCGTGGTTGGGGCGTGAATGGCATTCTCGTGGTTGGAACCACGCTGGTGGAGTAATGATTGAGTTTTTTTCTTTAATTTTTTCCAACCAATAATAATATAACACTTCACCCTCTTATCAATCATAAAACACCACCTCACTTCTTACTTTTTACCCGCTCACACTCACAACCACAATGCATTTCCACTAAAACCATCTTTAAGTGGTTGCCACGTGACGCTTACGTGAAACAACCACTCACCCTTCCAAATTCAACCACTACATATACCCCATATTCTTATAAACGTATGGAACACACGTCTTACGTTTATGGTAGTTATGTACATTATTATAGAAATGGATGTCGAAAGTGCTCTTTTCCATTTTTCTAGTATGGTCATAGTCCGAATATGAAATACCAAAACTAAATTAGTTACCCTAATAACTAATAAAAAACCACTAGCCTAGGCCCCGGTTTTCTAATTTGGTTTCATAAATTAGTCTATGGACAAATTACAGATCAATTGAAATAATTTATTTTCGATCATTAGATTCTCAAGTCTACAATTAATTATTACGTTTTATTTGGACATCTCATTTTTTAAAATCAACGACATGCTTGATACGGAGGAGGTGCAATCTTAATAGATGTAACTAATTCGATAACAAGAATGATACGACATGCTCAACACGACTCACTAAACCCGAATCCAATTAAAAAATATTAATATCTTTGTTACCAAAAAATACAATCATCATTAATTATTTATAAAGTATATAATCATATTGATTTGATAAATTGGTCATAAACATGGAGGGAAGATCAAATAGGAACAATATTGTGCCTAAAAACTTTAAAACAACATTTGACAACTCTAACAAACTACGACTAAACTCGTTTCGATAGCGTCTGAATCGTGTCCTCAAACTCTACTTTAGCTTTGAAGGTTTAGAAATTACTTTTCATAATTTAGCTTAGCATTTAACTTTAAAGTTTAGCTTATAGGTTTTAAATTTAACTTTTAAAGTTTAGTTTTATCCCTTAGGGTTTAGTTTTAGAATTTAATGCTTAGCCTTTAGATTTAGGAATTAGCTTTAGGTTTTAGTAAAGTGCGAGCTATAGATTTAATTACAAATCATTTTTTTAACAACAAATATTATCCTACTCCTAATTACACTAATTACTAGCTAATCATCAATGCCAGAATATGAACCCTCAACCTTGGTCTTCTAATTTAAGAGGCAAAAACCTGTACTAAATAGATAGTTTTTGCTATTTCAAGAAAAGACGCGTTCTTATATTGAAATACGATGAAAATCGTAAAATCACTTATTTCATGGCATGTAAAATTACAACCAATGATGACACTCATGCTAACAAGATTCATTATAATCTTGAAAAATGACGAAAGCAGTTGTTTAACTAAACATAGGATATGTCGTGTGCCACACAACAGAATGTTGGTCATGCAAATCATGTGTGCCATTAAGATTTTTTCCTTATACGCAATGTCCTTCTTTCTTACTTTCCTTGCTTGTCTTAATCGGTATTCATGAAGTCATGAAGATAATTCTTTAACTAATATATTTCAACAAATCTGAAATCAGTTATTGTCATTTTCTATAAAAAAAATCTAAAATAAAAAATCAACCAATTACCAAGTGTTAAATAAACGAGCTCATGAGTCATTCTAGCATATGTCTCATATTCAAATCCATCTTTCACTGATTTTCTTTAATCCCTTAAAACCACCTATATTGCCCTTGGTTTACATACCTAACCCTATTTGTATGTAGGTCATGGTACCCGAAACCAAGGTGGAAACCCAAATGTAACACTCGAGATGTGTATCCGGATATGGGTTTAAGTTATAAAAAATTCACGGCTTATGGACGGGTATGGTATTGGTTGGCTTCTACTCTATTACCCAAACGTATATACCACATCAAACCCAAATATATATTGTATAATCTTAAAAATTTTAATTTATAGCATACTAAAGTTTTCATACATGAATTATTAAAATTTTTAACAACTATTAGAAGTATAATCGAGTATTTGATATTTCAAAACGATTTTCAATTTAAGATTGAGTTATGGGTACTCGACATCCCAACTGGTAATTTTGAATCACATAAAACCATAAACATGCATACGGATACCCGCAAATATACTCACGACCCGAACGGTAATGAGTAACAAGTATTTGATGTAGTATATATCACTGAAAATGGAAATTGAATTCGTAAGCCCTGGATTGATTTGAGAGTCATCAATGACTTTCAGATCAAACGATTTTGGTAGTTCACTCCAAAACGTTGATCGGATAAACTCAAATTTCGATTTGAAGAACAAGTATGAATTTTTGGTAGAGAATTCGTATGAACCAGTGTTGTTGTCAATCATTGAATATCGATGATATTCAAATTCGCTGGAAAATTGCCCTAAAGCAGTTACAAGTAGGCCTGTAAACGAACCGAACGAACACGAACATAGGCGTGTTCGTGTTCGTTCATTTAACTTTAACCGAACACGAACACGAACACATAAACGAACACAAATTTTGTGTTCGTGTTCGTTTATTATG
>WOUH02000017.1:5536133-5546979 GCA_009936405.2 Stevia rebaudiana | reverse complement strand
TTGTAGGTCTAACAACCGAATGCATACATTAACTAATCCATACTAAAATATGTGTCACACAAAGCGATTTACAATTTGACCATATGAATTCAATTCAAGTACAAAATCCAACTATCCTTTGAACAAGTTACAAAAATAAGCAATATTATTGAAGTTGATCACAAACAACCGACTAACATCCAAACGAAAGGAATTCCAACAAAACAAATAAGAATAACGGGTTTCATGCGTGTTACTTAAATTATGTAATCACCATAAAGTTTAGGGTTGACTAATATGAAACTAATTAAAGAATATAAAATTTCAAAGATGTGAAAAGATAATCTTGATTAAAGAAACAACAACAAACACGTATTTGAGGCTCATGATTTCATCTAAACATTTGATTTTCTTCAAAGTTCAACCTCTGCTATCAAAACTAATTGAACCAAGCTACTATATAATATGCACAATATCAAGATCATATATGACATACACCATGTTAAAACTAAAACTAGCTCCCAAGATAACTTAACACTCCCAATCTACACCATCCAATATTTTGCCATTATTTCATGGTTATTTAGATGAACGGTTCATGATTTCCATTGTACTTTAAGCAAAATTTTCTCATAAGAACGTGGTCACAAATGTCAGAAGAGGCACATTCAGATTCTCAATAACGAAGTGATCACAAACATCACAATAGAACACATTCAGACTTGGAGAAAACCTATAAGTTTCATTCAGGCATATAAACAAACACATGGTAGGCATCCAAAAGATGGGTTTTTTCTATCTAAACACATAAACGTATATCTGGCAGAACAAAATTAAGTACTGAAAGTTAAAATCCAATAACCTAAAACAGATACAAACGAAACCGACCACAAACATCACAATAGGACAGATTCAAGCTCAGAGAAAACCTCTAAGTTTCATTCAGGCATATTAACAAACACCTGGTAGGCATCCGAAAGATGGGTTATATCTTTCTATACAAACACACAAATGTACATCTAGGAGCAAAAAATTAAGTATTCAAAGTTGAAATCCAATAACCGAAAAAAAAAAAAAAAAAAACAACAACGATACAAAACCCAATTCAGAAGAAAAGATACACAATGTATAGCAAAAATTAGCATGCAGATTCAAGGATGAACATGAATGCACCAAAAGAGAAGAAAACCACTAACCTATGTATAAAATCCAATGACCGAGAGCAAATACAAAAGGGAAATCGCAATTGCTTCGAATAAGATCTAATGGAGTAAAAAGAATGAAATTCTGAGATACTGAGAATCCAGAGAAAGAATGAAATTCGAGAATGAGAGGATGAAAAACACCAGAGGAAGACCGAAGAAATTGAGAGGATTGAGAACACGTATTGATCTCAAGGAAACCTAAAACACTGGTGAGCAGTGTCATAATCGTAATAAAAAAAAACATGTATTTTTAATACAATTCTTTTGACTATTTTTTCCACCTCAAGTTCTATAGATGTTATGATACCTGACATTAGCACCATCTTAGCTTCTGTAATTAAACCCTAATTCTAGCCATCATTTTATTCATTTGTCTTTATTTATATTTACTACATAGGGTAATAATTAACGGTTACATTGAAAGACAAAAAGGTGGAGCCTCTCTCTCACACCACTCACATCACCTCCACATCACCGCCACTCCCGCCTGCACCACCACCATCATTTTCCCTCTATCCAGATCTGCGATGCTTGAGCTTGTTTCGTTACAGTCCAGTCCATATCCAACCATTCAATCCAGTGCTATATGAAGCTAATATATTCGAGCGAGATTGCTCTGTTTTCCGGTTACACCATAACTGGCCACCACTAAAATAATCACCATCGATTGTTGCTTATATCTGGTGTAAATCGTTGAACCTACAGTGCTAGGATGGTCTATAGTGCACCGGTGATGGTGAGTGGTGGTGGTTGTAGGAAGACACATGTGCAAAACATGCTTGTACATAACGCATGAATGGTTGTTTTAGTTGTTGAACATAGATATCTTATTTCCAGTTGATGAAAGGAGTTATCTTGGTGGAGGAGACGTGCTACATCGTTTGCCATAGTGATTTGGGGTGAGTTGGTGAAAGACTCTTTCTGAAAGAGAGAAAAAGAAATATATGCCCTTGATTACTGTAGAGAAGTGGCATTGCTGTAATTAATTTCACATGCTACATAGGGTAATTTGAGTACTATTAAGGTGCTCAAGTAGCCAAGTGTCCCGCATGGGTTTTGTTTCATCAGAGCTTCAATCGATCTCTGAACATGTTGAAAACCCTACTTAAAACACCATTATCGACCTTCATTCGAAAAACCCTAGCTCAATCTATTTCTCTCCAATTACTCGAACAAAACGTCACACAATTGCAAAATCAACCATATTTCTCTACCGTGTGTGGTTTCAATACAGACGAACGAACAAGGGTCTCGAGAAATCCCCAAATTCATCTCATACGGAACTCCAAACATCTCGGAAATAGTTCCGGCTTCTGTTCTTCAGTGTCTCTTGAAGAAACCAGCTGCTGTTGGAATTGTAAAACTCAGAGACCGTTTCTGATTTGTGAATCATGCGGAAGCGTTCAACCTGTTGATCACTCGGTAGACTACTTCAGGATTTTTGGTTTGTAAGTATTTTAAATACCCTAATTATGTGTTCTGCTAAATAATCTGTCTGTAAATAACCTTAAATTAAATGTTTAATGTTTATGGAAAGATTACCGGGTTAACACTTTGCTGAGTTTCTTTGGATTTTGGCAAATTTGTTGTTAAATTGCAATAAATTAGTTACTGGTTTCATATAACAGAGAGAGGAAGTTCGATATTGAAGATGGAAGTCTAGAAGGAATGTACAAAAACTGGCAGAAAAAGCTGCACCCTGATCTGGTTCACACAAGATCTAAGGTTTTTGAATAATTGATCTTTAATATGATGCTGATTAAATTTATGTTTTTGTTAGTTCATGTATATGTTCTTGATGTTATGTAGGAAGAAAGAGGGTATGCTGCTGAACAGTCTGCTAGAGTTATTGATGCTTATACCACGCTTCGTAAACCGTTGTTAAGAGCAATTTATCTAGTAAGTACAAGTATTATTTCCTTGTTTTGTAGATTAATTACACGTTTAGGGGGTGTTTAACATAGTGACTAAGTGATATAGTATTACCAGATTCAGATATTAGCTTAACTTAATAGGTGCAGTGTGCAGAAAATAGTTCTTGAATGTGCTCCAACTGTTTGAGTATAATCAGCTGTTTTAATAGTTTGCTGTTTGCGTGTTTAAAAATTATAATTAATGTAAGGATTTCCATGTAAAATGCTATGTTTTAAAAAGCGTGAGGTGCTTTGTGGCGATGAGGATACAAACCTTTGTGGTTCAACTTGTAGTATAACTTTAGCCAATTCGAAAACTATATATATATAACTAACTGAAAACTATATATATGTATTACACGCGGTTACATGACCAACACTTAAATTTTTTATCATTAAATCATTGCATATATATATTAAGTTACTATGTTGTAAACACTCAAAACTTCTGAGACTATAAATAATGGTTTGGGGTTTTAAAATTATTCATTAAAAATTTTCTAATATAAACTTCTGAAATTTAGTTGGTAATTATACAAATTAAAGAAAGTCAAATTTAAAATTTAAATATAGTAAACTACGGTTTTCGTCTATGAGATTTGCAAGGTTTATTAGTTTCAGTCCAGCCTTTAACAGTTTTCGTCCATAATGTTTCAAGTCTTAACAGTTTTCGTCATTAAACTCTTAACAAAAAACTGTTAGGGACGAAAATATTAAGACTTGAAACGTTAGGGACGGAAATTTTAAGACTTTAAACATTAGGGACGGAAATTTTTAAGGCTTGAAACGTTAGGGACGAAAATTGTTAAGACTTAAAACGTTAGGGACGGTTTCTATTAACGGTGGACTGAAACCGTTAAGTATTGCAACTATATGGTTAAAAAGTGCAGTTTATTATTTTAAATATAAAAGATAAATACTTAATTAGATAATAACAAATTTTAATGATTTTGAAATTTAAATCTATTTTATAATTTAAGATAAAATAAAAAATATAAAAAAAAGTTCAAAAATTTGTGGCGTTGCCTTGTGGCATTATTTGGAATAAAAAATATAAAAAAAGTTCAAAAATTTGTGGCGTTGCCTTGTGACATTATTTGGAATCATTTATTACAGTTAGATTAATTGTCCATTGACACTTCTAAGAAATGATGTGGCAATTGATACAAGTAAACATTTATTACTGGTAAACGTTTTTTTATTACAAACAATCATTCCAACTTCAAAATAGTTTGCCAGCCAATCTTGATATAAGTATATGTCAAACTGGTTAGTTCTTAATGTTGCTTTATTGAGTATGGTCTCCTCCTATAGTCCTATTTAAAACTCTTAGTTTTCAAAAATCCCTTTTGACATCAACCTTGGTATTTTTATATTTATAAAATAATTTTTGGTATTTATGAGTTGTGTTTCTACCTTCTCAGATGAGGCTTGAAGGTGTTGAAGTAGATGAAGAACAAACCGTCTCAGATCTGGAATTGTTAGGAGAGGTAATATGTGTTTTCTTGATTTCAAAAAACTAATTTTGTTAACATCGCGCTATGTGCAAAAATTGAATTTAGACATTAAAATAAACTTCCCTTATTTTTATCGGTCGTTTTTTATTCTTTAGTTTCATCATATCATGGAACCCATAATTAAAAATCTACATATCTTCTCAAATCATATAAACAAAAACCCATGAATTTAAAGTTTTACAATGGTGACCCTATTTTAATCATTCTTGCAGATCATGGAAATTAGGGAAGCGGTTGAGGAAGCCACTGATTCTGAAGCACTATACAAGATCCGATCACAGGTACAATTAGCAATAATTTGCATCCAAATTTGTGTGAAATTTAAGATCGTTGTAAAAATCTATGCAAAAAGAATGAAAAAGATTGGTACTTGTAGTTAAACATGATTGATTTATTAAGGTTGAGATGGTGTTATAAAACACATTGTAACTGTATTTCTTGCAGATGGAAGAAAAACTGAAGCATTGGTCCAACTTCTTTGCAAATGCTTTTCAAAGTAATAATTTTGATGAGGCGGTTAAATCGATTCAGAGAATTACATATTATCATCGTGTGAACGAAGAGATTGTTAAGAAGCTGTGATTCTGTTACCCTTTAGTATGAAATGAAACTTCCATTTTTATTTATTTTTTATTTTCTTGATTTATTATATAAGCCCATTTAAGGGCAATAAGCCAATAACATGAATGCTGTAGCCTTTTGGGAAAGTGAATAAAGAAAATGATCTTGTTTATCATTTTCCTTTGTTTTGAGTTTTTGTTTTGAAAGTTAATCTTGGTTTCAAGTTCTACTGATAAACTGTTGTATCCATGAATGAGGTTTCCGTAATTGTAGGGTTGACTACTGTTTTGGGTCAAAGGGTTGGTGTGATTCTCGTTGGCAGGTTGAATTGAGAAACTCAAACACAATCCATATATTTATTTGTTTAGGGCATTAACCACTTGTGTACAAGTAAACATGGTCCTTGTTAATTTAAAAGAGTCAAACGGGTTAAGAGGTTATTAATGAGTTGTAATTAATTTGTAAATGGGTTGATGGGTTTTTGTAAATTAGTTTAATGTGTTTTAAATACGTTGACGGGTTGACTTTATATAATATATTTTTGTTACTTTTATCCTTATTTCTTCATTATTTGATGGGTTGACAGTCAAGTCTAATGTTACTTGTAACAAAAAAAGACAACTTGGAGTATTTCAATATTTTTAACTCGTTTTCGTTTTATTCTACTAAGATCAAATATAATGCAAAGACTCCAACTTTAGTTCAAAGTGTGCTAAACGAATGATTTTGAATGTATTTCACGCGCCCAGTGTATATGTAAGCCTTCGTACAAGTTTAAACTTTTTTTTTTATAGAAGAGTGTTACCATTGTTACACCATCCAAGAAAGTTAAATGACTATTGCCTTTTTTCAACGACTGTTTGACTTTTTCAACCTTTGCCTTTTCAACTATTCAGTCTTTTTAAATTTTAAAATACTCAAACGGCTGTTCGAAAACAGTCAAACAACCCATTTGAAACTTTAGAAAAACTAAAAGGACAACTATGTGCTTTTTTAAACGATCGTTGCCTTAATAGATGGTATGACAAACAAAACCTCTCTTAGTTATAATGCAAAAAATAATCTAAAATGTAGTACGATAACAATAAGCTTGAGGGTCTTACCGAAACAAAATGAAAGTTAAAGGGCTTGTGAAATCAAACATCACAAACAATACGTCTTATTTGAAATTGTCAAACAAAATAAGCACAAGCTAACATACGCCCCTTCGATAAAAAAACAAAAAAAATAAAAACCGACGTTTCTGGATTTCGCGAGAAGCAAAAGCGAAGAATCATGGGTTGGGTATGGAGGGACGAAGACGAAGATGATGATCGGAACTCCGGTAAAATCAACGAATTTCAGGATTTGAATCCTACATCTGAAACTCGATGCTCGACGAGGAAGATTATCTCATCGCAGTGTCGAACCGAGGAGGTGGAGCCTGGTAAGTTCATAAAAAAGTGCGAGAAAACCGAGCAACTTCTCAAAGACTGCGTTGGAAGGTAATCTCTTGTTTTACAGTTCCAATTAGGTTTTCTGATCATAGTTTTTGGTTGAATATGATGCATCACTTGGTGGCTGAGGAACTGTTGGCGATTGTGTGACAATATATTTGATCTTGGTTCTTAGGGTTTTTATCTGCCTGCATTCTGCTGTTAATCTAGGTTTTGTAGAGCTATCTGATTACTGAGATGATGAATATTAGGGTCAGAACACAAGTGAACGTAATTATATGAATTTGATTTCAACTTACAAGTTAGTACCAGCAATTCCTTTTTTTTCAATACCAACAAATCAACAATCCATTTTTAAGAAGATACTAGTTTAAATTTTCTTATCAACAAATCGTTTATTATTGTTGGATTGCAATCATGCCTCTGTAGAAGTTTCTCAACCAATATCACTCCATATGCTTAATTTAGGGATGTTGAAAACAGCTGAAATTGACCAAACCGTCTAAAGTAAATCAAGTAATCCGTTTAGAGATCCAACGGTCTGGTTCACGGATCGGTTTTCGTGGTTCGTGAGTTTAACGGTTCAGTCTGGTTTGAAACTTGAATTGGTCGTTTGACCTGTATTATTCCTATATTTCTTCAATTTTGGAATATGTAGCATTGTAGCTCTATTTAAATAACTTTAATACTATTGATTTTGAAAAAAAGTTAAAAAAAAAAAATTCATTTTAAACTGCTACAGCCGAACCGTTAAACCATCAAACCATGTAAAACCTAGCTGGTGGTTAAGCCCGTATCTTTGTCAAAATCAGTTGAACCAGACCGTGAATACCGCTAATTTAATTTAAGATTTTGAACAATCATTTCCATTTGTTCAGGCCATCGGAGATCATTCAATCTAACAAGGAATACACAGAAGAAGATGTAACTGAACAAATAAAAAACGGTTCTTTATCGTCACAAGTTACACCATTCGATTTTCCGGGGTTAAGAAGTGATATTGAAGCAATCGAACGCAACTTGTTTGGCAACATGAACCGATTCTTTGAAGCTGCTGAAGACATGAAAAACGGGTTTTTAAATATTTTTGGGTCACCTAATTTTAATGATAGAGATTTGAAATCATCACCACCTTCTTTCAAACAGAGTGTACCTATTGAGTCGCCTTCGCATTCGAAGGTGGTGAAACCCAAGACTCGTGATGGTCATGTTGACCTTTCCGGGTTGGCCCGAGATGTTTGAAGTCACATGACCCGGTTATGAAAACAATCTTGATGCTTATTACTTTTTAGTTAGGTTGAATAATAAACTCTGATATGAAATTTGTCTAGTGGAAGGTTTGATCTTTGTACTTAAAGTAAAATATGTTTGTGATGAAAAAGTTTTATATACTTTTGAGTTGTTGATTTTAATGACCGGTAAATTGAATCGAGTGCTTTAACGGTTCTTTGACCATCGGCATGATGGACCGGATTTTAAATCATATACTATCGAAGTATATTAAGAACAATCTTAATATTAAGTACTTATAAAGTTTAAATGGAACATGAAAATTGACAAGCTTATGGAAAGTTTTAAAGAAGATAGATAAATTTAGTTATAATAAGACACTATGTACGTTAGTATCTAGTGGTATCATGTGTTTATCTTTACTAAAGTTATGTATATTAAGTCTCATAGTAGACAATACGTGGAATTTTAACGAGGTATGTGTTTGTTGTTCAACTATATGTATAAATAAATGGGGTAACTTTATAAAAATGTAATCAACTTTTAAATTTGTTTCAGTTCAGTCACTCATATTTTTTTTGTTCCAATTAAGTCATCCATACTTTTTTTGTTCCAGTTGGGTTACATAACTTTAAATAAGTGTTCCAATCCTATACATTTTATGTATAACATTAGGTTATTATGTTATTTTAATATTTTTTTTCAAAAATTATGGTAGTTTATTATACAAATAAAAAATAAAAGTAAAAAAATTAATAATTTTGTAGGTAAAAGGTATAAAATTAGAACACCTCCTTAAAGTATAGTGACGTAATTGAAACAAAATTAAGTATGAGTGATCTAATTACCGCTGCTATTCGAGTATTGTCACAAGCTCTTACGTCATCGTGTCTACATAATTTGAGTTCTCACGATTCAACATGTTTGCCTATTACTTTTTTTCCACTTACTTCGATCACAACCAGCTAGTGAATCACATAGTAGTTTAACCTGTGAAGGGACTTGCTCACAAAAAAAACTAGACCGGTTAAGGATCGAACCTCTAATAGGAGTAGGTATTTTAAGTTTTAAGTTTTAACATGTTTTTAACTTTTTATTGTGAATATAGGTAAAAAGATGGTTTGTGTGGGAGATTGTAAGTGGAGAAACGTTTGATTAGTCAAAAGTCATAGGTATCAGTCAAGCTTAGGGTGGTCAGTCATGAATCTCATGATTCATGATATTGGTAGTGCATGTGCAAATGATTAGATCTAACGAGTCAAAATACCTAAGTTTTCCAACGCGTCTAGTTGACATGTGTTGCACAAGCCTTATAAGGAAAAAGGGCGTAATAGAATATAGTTATCTTTTACTTCAATAGATTTAGTTTACATGTGTTGCACAAGGAAAAAAGGCATAATAATAATATAATATAGTTATCTTTTAGTACAAAAGATGTGAAGCATTATCCATTTTGATTAAAATAAGGCAACTTATTGTACACTTAAATTATCATTGTGCCTCCACTGAAACTTCCATTAACACATCAGATTAAGAGGAATTTTTTTGTTTTGCTTTTTAGCACAGAGCAAATCTACTGATATGACAAGTTGAAACTAATCGCAACAGGTAAAATGAAGTGGGTAAAGTATGTTTATCATCATCTATTATTAGTTTATTACACAATTTAAACATGTGACTATGTGATGTTATTTTTATTTCCTTCGAAAAGTGAACCTATGAGATTGTTCTCTTGGTTTTAATTCTGTAAAATTTTAACTTTGATTAAAAGTATCATTTATCTATTTTATTTATTATAAAATCTCTTGTCATTAAAAAAAAACTAAAATAGAATTAGCACTCGACCCGCACAAAGTATCTATCTCTAGTTGGTTTCCTGGCTAATGCTCGGTCAAAGTATCAGTCAAGCAATTCTGGAAATTAGGGAAAGTGAAGTAGTTATTACGGCAGATTATTTTCTTCATAGGAAGTAGATTAGGCTTGGCAGATGTTCATTTTGAATATTTGGTCGATCAACTTTCTCTGTAATTTCAGAGATTCACCCATGTCAAATCAGGCCGACTAACAGTCTGTGTTAACGTTTTTATTTAATCCTTATTCAAGGTTTTATCGTTGGTTTCATCATTGGGAAATGAGAATATATTGCAGAATTGGAAGATTCATGGCAATGGTTACCATTCTGACCGCTCAATTGGCTGTTATATAGTAGCCACTCGACGCCATGGAATCACTAAAGAAAGATGTTGTGCTTAACTAGTAGTGGTGTACGCACATGTTCAAGATAAAGTACATCTCTGATGACCCCCGACTCGATGAAGGTGAAAGTTCCTGACTCGATGAAGGTGAAAGTTCGTAACAACAATAAGCATATCCCAAAACTTACAACAAATATTCTCAAGGGTAAGTTCTCAAGGCGCTTGAGAGGCTAATATCATTGAGTTGATCACCAATATCCAACAATCATACTCAAGGTTATGGCGTTGTATGATTAATTGTTTCGGTATGTGTACTTTGGTGTCAGTGACTCAAACAACAACATCAATGTTTTCAATCAATCCGCAAACTTACTAACAAGACACATGGAACAGCTCTAAGGTGGTCATGTCTAACGGTAGATATTTTGACAATACAGGTGTGGTTATTACCTTGTCGATGGGACATACCATTGTTGTCAACTTTAATGAAATCTTATTCCGGCCAAATGACCCGAATGAAACATACCTTAAAAAGGTGCAAGAGTCAGCAAAAAAAAAAAAAAAGACGTCGTCGAGCTCTTGATGTTTCAAAAGCTAAATGGGCTATAACTAATCGACCGACAAGGGTGATGAAGCACGAGATGTTAATGTAGTAAAATAATTAAATCAACAATTATATATTAAAGTTTATACTTTAATTATTTACCGAGTTGTTGTTCTTAACCAGTTTAGATCCTACTTGACCAAACTGATTATAAGAAAGGAGTAGAAACAGACTGTCCCGTTATCGGACTAAAATCAAACAACTAT
>WOUH02000017.1:5523994-5536033 GCA_009936405.2 Stevia rebaudiana | reverse complement strand
ATGAATTAATAAGTTAAAATACCGAGGTAAGCGGTAATAAAACTTAGAACTCACCAGCGAAAGCTGAGCGTCTTTAGCATGTATGCTAGATTTAAAGGAGAAAAAGCAGCAGGGCATGGAGCGTATGGAAGGCATCGGTGTAGACTGCTTGGGATGGCATCAAGTTGCGAAGACTATTAGTTAGTCGTATGAATGTTATGTATAGTTTGGCATTTAGTTTGTAAAACTTAAGCTTTTTTATATGAATAAATAAAAGTCTTACGCTATTTAAATCTGTTTGACACGTGTTCTTGTGTAAATCCAAATGTGTCGGGATCCTGGGAATTAGGGTGTCACATAAATCTAGGTCCATGAATCCTAGATTTGTCATCCAAGCATCAACTTAACCTGTCACACATGTAAAATAGAGAGTCTCAATTACGTGAATAGTTGGTGAGTCTTTCGCATTACATATATATAGAATAAAAGTAACTATGCGATTCAAATGTTTTTAAGCTTAATGATAAACAAGATAATTAAACAATAGTCTTCATTAAACAACTAGATAAAATAATCTCACTATGTTAAATGGTAGCATACAATATAGTCTTCATTAAACAGCTAGAGATAACTAAATCTCACTATGTTCAATGGTAGCATACAAGATAGTCTTCATTAAACAACTAAAGATAATTAAATCTCACTATGTTCAATGGTAGCATACCAGATCAAATAGCACATAATAAGTTCAACACCAAGTTTAATACAAAATCAAATAAAGATATAAGAATCACGTTATAGAAAATGAATAGAATTGAAATCAATAGTTTGAGTATAGACATGTGTAACAGCCCAAAAACAAAGAGTAAAATGGGATAGAAAAACTCACAGGTTGTAAAGTGATGCAAATATCACAACTTGATTAGCCGTAATAATTCCAAAGTCACACGTCAACCTAGATTAGATACGAATAAATATGACTTAGTATTTCTAGAATTTGTGGAATAGATCTATTCCTGGAGCTCATATAAGATATAACCATGTTTGATTTCTATGACTTGATCATTTGTATATGTTTTTATTTATACAAGTTTGTAACAATATGTTTGATAATATTATTTAAGTATAGCTAATAATGTTCTAAAATAAAATCAATATTTAAGTATGACAATGTTATTCTATTTTATACAAACTAGGATAATAATGATATTTCAATAATAACGTATGATTATTATTCTCCAATTTATATAAAACAGTTCTTGATTATTAAGTCAGAAGTATAGTTTAATCATGTTATTAGAAAAATCCCTATTTCATAATATATAAATTTTAGATAGTTAAATTAAAGATATGTATATGTATCCCTTATTTTTATTTTTGATTAATATAAACACAATACAACAATATTTTTTGTAAAGTTAATCAAACTCTAAATTTTATAATCTTATAAAATTAGATTTTAAGTAAGATGAATTTTGTATATGATTCTAACTTTTAGATGAGAAATAATTTATTTGTTGATTTACAATGTTTATTAATAAAAAAAATAAAGATAGTGTATTAATCTACAAAAACTAAATCTGGATACAGGCAGCAAACCTCAAACCCGTGACCTCCGGGTTAGAGGGCCGAGGCTTAACCACTGGACTATAGTGGTATCTTCAAACATAATCCAGTTTTTAATTTATTTAACTTGCAGTCTCATATGAATCCTATTTCCAATACAAGCCCTAATTCCTACTCCGATTCAACTTAATGAAATCAGTGATTGGAACGAGAAAGTGATAAAGGGGAAACGATCAGATCATCGAGCAGAGTCAAATGATCTACTTACCTTGATCTACTCCGGTCCTGGCTCCGGCCGTTGAGCAGAACAAGTGTTATAACACGAACAAAATTTATGTATTTTGAGTTCTTTGTGTGCGAAAATCAAAACCCAAATGAATAGGGCTCGGTTTTATCCACGAGAAGTGTTAAAGCTCGATTTAAAGGGGATGGTTTAAGTTTCAACTCGAATTTATTTTGGATGATTAAGATTGATTAAGGAGTTAAATGATGAAATTAATCACGGAGGAGCATTTATCTGACCTTTTAGGTTAATTTTCATTCAATACGCGAGTTGAAACGGCTAACATTTATGGGTTTTGGGATCTCGCCGGAGCATGACCGAATTCCGGCCAAGTCGCCGGCGGATGAGATTGGGAATACGGGTGATAGCGTACAAGAGGCTGTTGACCAGTCAACTGATTTGCATCTTTCAGCTATTGGCACTTTAAGTCCCTCAAAGTTCATGTTTTTAGGTTTTGGACACCATGTCTCCATATAAATGATTTTAGAGTTTGTTTCATTTCATTTTGGCCATAAAGATTATAAGATGAATTAATTTAACATTTATTTATGTGAAAGTTTATATCTTTATAAACCTTAATAATAAAAGTTTATAAATACTTATTTTGAATTTATTATCGATTTATATATTTAATTAAATCAAAATGAATTAGATTTTATTGGTTAAATACATATATATACCAATTTATATATAAATGATTTAAGATGTAACGTAACAATAAATTCCACGCCAAAGTTTCTTTTAATAAACGGTGATAATTACATCTCGGAAAAATATAATCGGAAAAATATCGGATGTTATATTAATAATCAAGTTAAATGTCCTCAGTAAATTTAAAGTGTTAATTCTTGCGTTACAATGGGTGTAAATCGGTTACAATGTTGTAATTATGTTTTTTATAGTGTTGTAAATTTGTGTTATATTGATATAATTTTAGTTTACATTGATGTAAATAATTGACGTCGAAAAAAATATGATAAACGGGCCGACACTATAATGTAATTAAAGAGAAAAATGAGACAAGATAAATGGTAATATTTTTATAAGAAAATGAGTTAGTTTAAAAAAGTTATGACATTTTTTATAAAATGTGATAGTTTCTTCATAAAAAATAGAAAATATAGGGTTTTTTAAGAGTGTGACAGTGTAACTTGGTTTAAAAGGTGGTGTAGTTTGACTTTTTTGCCCTTCTCTATAAAAAAATGTGAGTGACACATACCTTCATCTCAACCATTTGATTAAAAGAGAACCGTTAGATGATGGTTAATGAGTTAACTCAATATCAAAGGGTTATTATTAATTCATTCACTATTGATGCATTCATTAAGAACTAAAAAGAACCATTCAGGAGGTCCACAATTTAAAGGCCATAAAAATAATCCCACCACTTTAGTTTGAAAATAATAAACATTTGGCTATAAATTTTTCTTTTAATTCATAACAAATATTAGTTCTTAAGTTATAGTGGATATATAACCACACATGGTGTTTTTATTATGCAAAACTAATCTTAAGGAGTTAACATCAAACTCAATATGGGTTCTTTATTTTATAATTAGCACATGTGTTACTCAATATGGTACACACATATGTTACATTTAGTATATGCGTACATTATTTAAAATATCTTTAAAAGGAAGGCTGAGATTAAAAATATGTAGGATTCAGATTCAGTTTTTTTTATTAATTATATATAATCAGATTTACATAATACACAGATGCAATGATTTCTAGCTTAAATGGTTAGGATGAGGTGTTGACTTGGACTTGAGAGAGTTCAAGTTCAAATATTGTCCAGTTGATTGCTCTGGGCAATTTCCTGTATGGGGAGAAAGTGCACATCGGATAGAGGTTACCAGTTCAAATCTGAGGAGGAGAGATAGTTTACGGATTCCATCGGGTTCCCGATTATCTAGAGGGTAGTCTCACGAAGGCCGAGTAATCGACCTTGACTACATCGTCCGGTTACCGGTAGTTATTACGCAAGATCTTATGCCGAAAACAAACATAATACACATAAACAATAATAAAAAAAGACAGAAAATTAGGAACCTCGTAAATACTAGCAAACGGAATAAATGTTATGCTTTAGCAGCAAGGCACGTGTAAAAAGTGGAGTAGAAGAATTATGGCAAAGTTAAAAAAGAAAAGAAAAAGTGAACACATTCAAATGATGAAGAAAAATGAATTTCAGTCATCACTTTGAAAAAGAAATAAAAACATTACCTATTAATAAGACCTTTATTTGAAAAAAAAAAAAAAAATTTTATTTCATATAAATATCTTTAGAGAGAATTTTGTCATTTTGTCTACAAATGTTAGGTACTAGGTTATAAGCTCGTTTATTACACGAGTTTGCAGATAGAAAATATGTAATTTCAAATAATTAAAATGAATTTGTCTCGAATGTACTTTCTTTATTGAAAGTCACGAGTTGTATTCTCGTCTAGAGCAAACAAATTTAGTTGAGCAAAGGGATTTCTAAGACGTGGTTTCCTCCTAGGGTGGGTGGTTGTCAACACGCCTATGATATTTGGGCGGAATGATAATCCAATTGCCTTGCCAAAGTGATGTTAAAAAAAATAACGGAGTTACATTTTGTCTACATAAATTTACATATTTGAAATAAGGGGGATTTCATTACATAAAAAACATATAATCAAATTACAGCTACAATAACAAAAATCAGGAAATTCTTTATCAATCAAATATTTTTTAATCAGTTTTTAACAAAAATTCTATTTCAAAGATAACAACATGTATAATTTAATATAAATAATGCATAATTGTATGTTATATTGTAAGTTAATTATAATTATTTTTAAAATTTGATCCTCAAACCCCTACAGATTTCGTTGATAAATTTATATATAAAAAAAGTAAAAAAATTGTATTTGATTTTGTTAAGAAATCTGAATATCAAATCAATTATACGAATGATTTTAAATAAAATTTAGAATAACAATAAAATTGAAAAACAACGTCCATTTGCGGAGTGCGCATAGAATATAAATGTGTGGACCGCAAGAGGTCTCTTTTGGAGCAGCGTCTCTATTTCTATGGGGTATAGGTAAGGCTTGTCTTCATTTTACCTTTCTCAGAAACTACCTTTAGGTGGGATATACTGAGTACGATGATGACGATAAAACTGAAAAAAAATAAAATTATGTAGGGTTTAAATATTTATTGGAATGATTTATTAGATTTTTTTTAATGGCAAACGTATCATGCTCTATCTCCTAAATTACTCCAAGAATTCTCTTCTTCATTTGGGATTGAATCAAAATTCATTTGGTTGTGGTAGATGTGGTAATTATGTGGTTGAAACAAAATTCATTTGAGGTGGATGTGGTTGAAATATTGGGCCCACATGAAACGTCACCTTCTCTTATAAATACATAGTCATACACAACTATTCAACCACACCCTACATCGTCTTGTCTCCTGTGGTTTGGCTCAAGTCGTTGTAATGGAGAAAAAAAGCTTGTGTCTTGTTTTGTTTTACTTGGTTTTTATAAACAATGTTTTATGTAGAACTGATCCGGATAAACGAGCAGCCCACTTCTGCATTGCCAATCGTAAGAAGAAATCTCTTTTATTCCTTTATGTATATGTATATAACTATCTTGTTTTATTTGTTCTGAATTTTGTGGTTTTGACAAAACAAAACAGAGTGCCCCACTTGCGTACCTTATGTAGAAGATTTTGGCCCGGGTCCTTGCGTAGAAGATTATTGTGACGACTGGTGTTTTAAGCTTAGTGAATCAAGAGGAGAATTTGTAATATCTGGATGTGAACGTAGCCTTTGTATGTGTTGTATACATGGTTAGCTAGCTATAAATGTAAAATATTAAGTACATCTGAATAAAATTAAACGGTGCATGTCTTCTTACTTTTTTATCATTTTAAATAAACTAGTACAAAAACAAATAATATATACTTTAAATTAGATTGTAAAGTTTCTCTCTCATTTACTATTATTGTATCCTAAACGTCCTATTAATACATTCGATGTCAGATAATTTCATACCACCATATCTATCATTAATTGGGACGAGATAAAATTTGATTTGGTATGTTGTAACAATCACTAATCCACAAGTTACCATATATATCAAAACTAGGTTTAAAACCCGTGTGCTACACGGGAATGGTTATAAAAAATATGTATGATGGAAGAGTTGTCGACTAACCAAGAAGTTAGAATTCTATATATATAACACTACAAATCATCATTTCGATAAAAGCATCATAAAAGAATCACATATATACAAAATATAAAAAATATATTATATACTACTTATTAGTGGAATTGCATAGTGAGTCTGAAAATATATAAACACCCAGTCAATTAAAGCATACATAAGTCTCAAAATATAAAATAACACCCAGTCAGTTAAAAAATATATAATATGAAGAAAGTCAAACGAATTATACATAAAATTTTCTTAGGTGTTAAGAAGGTTTATATATTTATAACTGTTTAAATTGTTATGCTAATATAATCCATATTGAAACGATTTTACTTTAAAAGAACAATACCATGTTTGAATTTTTAAAAAAATTAAATAAAAAAGAAATTAATTTTCTCTCTCTTCACATATATATTCTTGTATAAAAACAAATGATAAGTGTCACTTTTTAAGAAAATTATGTTTTGATTGACACCTTACCTATTTTATTTTGCTATATTATATATATATATATATAGAGAGAGAGAGATATATATATAGATATAGATATAGATGATTTTGGAAAAGCACCTTCACGGATCTTGAATTGATTACCTCAAGAGTCAGTTTTCATAAAATCTTTAACGAAAAAAATTAGATGAACATTTATGAGATCATCTAACTTCACATTATTTTTTATTTGAATTGCATTCACTCTTATAGCTAAATCAGATTAATCAAGTATTTAATATTTACTATAGATAATAACAAGTGCAAGATACTAAAGCTTTGTTAAAATTATTTTACACTCTTTTACCAATATTTTCAACCTTGTTAAATCTAAATAACTTAATATAGCTTCAACGTTTTCAACCATGTTGAAGAGGTGAGGTAAGACGCAGGTCACATGTTGAATAGTAATTTTTGTGAGTGAGTAAGATTTTCTTTTTAATCTATATATTAATTTATATGTATTGTTATAGAATGAAATTTAAACTGAATTTAAAATATTATTTCATTTTATTATCATACAATATTTATATAGTTGGTTGTTATTTATTTATTTTTTGTTTTTAAAATAATTATTATATTGAAGAATTACTATTATCATGTTACTTATTTTGCTTTACATATTTGATTATTATTTACTTATTTTATTATTATTAGGTAATCGTATAACTGGTTTACTATTTTATTTTATTGAGAGACATTTTTGTTGTTGTTGACTTATTCCCTTTATGTGTTATAGATAAATGAAAATGTTGTACGTTTTATTTTGGAATAATTTGTAGAAATGCAACCTAGTTTTTCAAGTGTTTTAATTTAAGTGTTCTAATTTTATGTTAATTTTTTTAAAATATTTAAATACTTTGCAATTGATTGAGGCAAATGGAACATATATGAATATTTGTTAATAATTAATAAATATTTATTCTTAATTTGACTTAAATTTTATAACTATAAAACTTTATTGTTATTTCATGAACTTGTTTTTTTCCATAAATGACTCAAAATTATAGTTAACTGAAAATAAGTTTTCACTTATTCTAAATCAAGATTCATATACGTTTCATTCTTTCCAATCAATTTTAAAAAATTTAAACAATTTTAAAAGAATTACATATGATTGAAATATTTAGTAAAAGTTGGGTAACCTTAAAGAACCAAAAAAAAAAAAAAAAACTTTTAATGAATCAATTAAAACATTTGACAAACCTTATTACATTTGTATAACATTTCCCTTTCTATTCTCATGTTTTTACTAGTCATATTTTTAACAATAAAACATTGATACAACTAATCAAGACCCATGATTGCATTTACATATGCTGAGAGCATTCACATTAGCTTTTCCATCTTTATATCTATAAATCATTTAAAATAATAATTTTCTCTCTCTTATTTTCAATTAAATAATACTTTTTAATACTCTTATTATTATCTTTTTCTCTCATCCACTCACAACCACTTTCACATTCAATAAAATATTACATTTTTTAAGGGAGTTATTAAAAAGACCAAGTCAAATTTTCTATTATTATTACCAATGTCTAATTACTTTGACTAATTTTTAAATACAATCAAATTAATTAGTTTAAGAAGCTAAAGCATCAAATGCAATCAATTGTAGTATACACACTTGTTTATCAATCACGATTCACGAGTGTTTTAAAAGAACAATCACGAAGATTTTTATTTTTTATTTTTACTTTTGAATAATTAATTATAGTTTAAAGAAAAACATTTTTTACTTAATGATTTTACATCATTATACAAATAAAATACTACTTATTTTATTAAAATCAAAGAAATGTATTTTTTCATTTCCCGACATACTTTTTTTAGATAAAAAACATTAAAAGTTAAAGGAACAATTTTCTAAAATAAAACAAAAAGCCGTTTTATTGATCTTTTTCTTAAATCTTTTTATTGCAGCATTTTTAGTTTTTCAGCAAACACTTTTAACGTTTTTAAAAAATTAAAAAAAAAATCATGGATATATTTTGTAAGACAAAAAAAGAAATACTGAGATATAAAACCTAGAGAGTTAAGTGAAGTTTAAAATTATGGATATATTTTATCTAACCATATCCACTTCATTATGATTTATGCTTAAACAATTCTATTGGATCACCGACACAACTAACTTGCTCCTTTTGGAGTTCATATTTAATATAAAAAACGCAACAAAAATATATAAAAATGCCACAACGCAACAAAAAACGCTATTAGTTTATATAAAAATAATATATATATTTATGAAATATTTTCTAAAACTTAGTGATTTCATAAAATAATTTTTTTGTAAAAGGTTGTATCAATTAAGAATGAGTTTCACTTAATATAAATATAATTATTAAATATATATTAAAAATGATACGAGCGACGATACGAAAGATACACTTAAAACGATTAAACGTATCATAGATCCGATATCTCAACACCTTTCCAGGAGGTGAAACCAATGGGGTCACATAGGAAATGCAAAATCGTGAACGTATGCGAAAAACGTGCTCGAAACGTATCCCGAACGAAGCGGGAAACACGAAAAGAAGTTTTAACAGTCGCGCTGAACACGAAAAACCCTCTAAGTTTAACTTTTGACAAAACAAACCCTCTAATAATTATTAACAGAGAAAACTAACTGAAGCTAGTTTAAATGTTGAGATTTGTATCAACTAATTAAAATAAAGGTTGTCTAGTGTACTTATTGAAGTTAATGGTTGAAATTTGTTATTATTAATAAACATAAAGGTTGTAATTTGTAATTTAGTCTATTTAAAAACATAATAAATGAGATGATAATAAATGATTTTACATTAGGTTTATTAAAAGGGGTGCAAGAAGTAACACCCTAATCATTACTCTAATCATTACTCTTTTAAAGTTAAAAAACATTTTAAAGTAGTCAAATTATTACTTTTTGACTAAATTGGTATATTTATCATATACCCTTGGTCTATTTATCACAATCCTTCACTACCTTTCTCTCTCTTATTCAATTTACAAAATCAATACATTTTCTCTTTCCAAATCTCTATACTTAGAAAATCTATCAATTTCTCTATATTCCTCTACTCACAATCACTTTCAATAAATCTCTATAATACAGAGAATATACTCACACTAAATTTAGAGAACCTGATAAACTAATTTTATATCTTTTCTATTATTTTTAACGTGTCCTTTTATATGAATCACAAGTGTATCAAGTGTTGAAAGTTTGGTAAATGGTATAAATTAAAGTATTAAACACGGTTTTTTTGTTACCTATGGAATAAATGTATGGAATAAATGTAAATAGCCATCATTATTGACTTTTATTAAATTTCTCATTTATTGTCATAAATATTTTGGATGTTATTATTCGGAAGAAAAACATGTATATATATTAAGGGAGCGGTTAAAATACATATATGTATTTTCGTACCAATCGTATGATAGAATTTGGTTCGTACGATCGTTTAAATGGAGGGCTTAGATTAACGCAGTGACAAAAATGTAATTATCGTCCTTCCAAAAATAACATTCCGCGTCCAGAATTAATAAAAAGGGTAGAAGCATCATTTTAAAATCATGGAGCACATATAATCACGTCACATGAAATCACGTACCATATACATAATTACGGACCACAAACAAATATTACATAAATTACTTACCAAGTGTATAATCACGTCCCACGAAATTACGGACCATATACATAATTACGGAACACGATCAAATAGACACATAAATTACTTACCAAGTGTATAATCACGTACCAAGAAATTACGGACCATGTACATAATTACGGACCACGGGCAAAACGCATACATAAAATACAGACCAAGTGTAGAATCACGTACCATAAAATTACGGACCACGTACATAATTACAGACCACGTAAAAAATTCGAAAAAAAACATATCAATACTATACTCGAATTAAAGATAATGAAATACTTTATTTAATGGTGTAATATTTTTAAAAAAAATACTGAAACATAAAAAAGTTATTCGATTTTAAAAACAAAGGTGAAAGTGTGTTTAATTACGGTTAGTTTCTAAAATACACGTTTTACGTATATACCCTTTTCTCTTTGTACACGTGTAGCATTCTGATTGTATCCTACGTTTAGCACGGAAATTCCTATATGTATTGGATCCGTCTCCTTAATATATATATATATATGTGATGCATGAATATATATTGAACTTCTTTTACAGCTTACAACATATAAATTCATATTTCCAATTATATATTATTGTTAGAAAACATGTAGTTGACCTTGAAACCTCGATTAATTAAGAATCTAAAATGAATCTAAAACTATACTTACGTGTCAAGTAGGTCAATGGTCAGCATCTTTTCCGGCAACCCTTCTGCCTCCGACTTCGTCCTTTCTTTCCCGCCAAAAAACGGAGCCATCATAACATACCCTCGTATCTTGACCGGAGCAAGCTCCGGCGAGCCGGGCCCTAGTCGGACAGCTAAGTAGTGAGCTATGTTCCCACCGGACGAGTCGCCGGTTACAAAAACCCGATCAAAGTCTAAACCATTAACCACATCCCTAACCCACTCATCAGTCTCCAGACCACCTACATCATTTCCAATCATCGTTTGGAGCCACTTTAGGGCTCCAAACGAGTCATCTAAGGTTGCCGGAAGCCTATGTTCTGGCGCCAGACGGTAGTCAGGCGCTATAACAATGACGTGGAGGGCAGAGGAGAGGCGGAGGCAACAATTGTGGAAATTTGGCCACGAGAACGAGCCGAAGCAGAACGCGCCACCATGGAAAAAATACATGACCGGAAGTTTGGTGTCGGTGGTGGTGGTGGATGGTTTGTAGAGTCGGAGTTGGAGGTTATGTTGTTTGTCATAACAATAGTCTTTCCATATGACGGAACCGTCGTCTACGACAGAAAAGGCGGAGAAGTCGATGTTTTTGCTACGGTAAATCGAACCGTCACTAAAGATTTGAACAAGGCCAAGACAGTCTTCCACAACAAGAGGAAGAGAACCCATATTTGTGGTTATTGCCTTATTGGAAATGTGGTTTAATTAGAATGATTAAAGGGGTATTTATAGAAGTGAATGGGTAGAATGGTAATATAGATGAGGAAACTATTATTAATCATTTCTATGAAATTTAGTCACGGACTATAAGATTGTTGTTACATAAATCCCATGTTCTATATAGTTTAAATCAATTTCATAACCTTTTGGTTGAAAAAAATAATGACGGATAGAGACATTTGTGGAGTAGCCACCATATCCTGAATCTAGAAATAAAAAGGATATGAGGCCAAAATGGAATGTAAATCCTTTTACACCTGTCAACAAAATAATCATTAAAATATAATTGGCCATCAACTTTTCTTCTAATTGGTCCTCGAATTATTATTTAATTTATTTAATAAATTCCAAAGCTGTTGTTTTTAAGGGTGGAAGGAGTGGACGATCGGGTAGTGGATCGGCCAGTGAAGCCGCACGGCAACACCGCCGCCACCCCCATCGGCATCGGCTATGGTTGTGGATTCGGCAACATATTGCCGA
>WOUH02000017.1:5512840-5523894 GCA_009936405.2 Stevia rebaudiana | reverse complement strand
GTTATAGATTTTATATAGAACTTAAAGTTTTACTGATCATCGATTTTTACTCATCAGTCATCAATCTGTTGCTTCTTAGTTCTTACTGCTACAAAACAAATCCACTAAGTTTTTGTGATAGTAGTATTGTTGTAAAACTAGTTTCAAGACTTGTTTTTTGCTATGCACTAGAAACATATATTTTCTTTGTTTTGATTGTTTTCAAATTGTTCTGGTTCTTTTGGATCGTTTGAATCGATACACGAGTTATTTCCATTTATATATGTTTTTTGCTTAAGTTAAAAACCCGAAATATACCCAAACCGAACCCGAACCCGAACCCAACTCGAAACTCGAAAAACCCAAACAGGTTTGGGCTTAAAATTTCTAAAACCCGAAGTTTGGATTTGGGTTTGGGTTTAGTCAAAACCCGACCCATGCTCACCTCTACATATAACACTAAGGCTCCTAGGTCAACTTCGATCTACTCATCTTTAGTCTTCAATAAGTGAATGTATGCTTCTATCATTAATTTGATTGATTTGAGGCCCAAATAACCATTTAAATCTATATCTATACTTATTTAATAAAATATGTTTACTAGGGACAAATATCACTTTACGCTGACATTCTCCTTCTTTTTTCTTGCTTCTTTCTCATATTAAATATATAACATTAACTTATTAAGATTTTTTTTAACAACTAAGGGAAACAATGTATAAATTAATTAAAAAGCAACATTGATTTACAAATTTAAATATTACGATGTTAAAAGTTTGACCTTTAAATATATAACGCACATAGATTCCAATGTTATTTTTCAATTATAGATTTGTGTTAATTGTTTAAGGTCACGAGTCATAGTTATATGAGGTAAAAAAGTATTGCTTGTATGAAGTAATATATTTCAATTTGACAATTTTTTCACATATAATATTTAATATTTCATTATTCAGCTATTTTATAATTAAATTTTTTATTTAAACTGTGTAATACACAGGTTCTAACCTAGTTATATATATATATAGGGTGTGTATTATGCGAAACACATCTTAGAGTGCGAACAATTAACTAAATCTGGACCACATGTGTTATTTAATTATTAACACATGTGTGTCTGATATTAAACCTGAATATTTTAATAACACATGTGTACAGACACGATAAAAACTGGTTCACATAATACAGATTCCCTATATATATATATATATATATAGGATGTGTAAAATGTGAACTTCACTTTATCAAGTGAACCACTTAACTAGATCTCATCCATTCATTTTATCTATTGATTTTGAATTAAAAAATAACACCAGGGTCATTTTAGACATTTCAATCAGGAGGGCAGTGGTGGTTTGAGCCCAGATAATGGCGATGGTGAGTTTTTTGTTCCATTCGGTGTCACCCACAACCCAGATAATGCGGTTGAAGTGAGAGAGAGAGAGGACGACGATGGCGGCGTGGTGGTGGTGCGACTGCGTACAACCGTAAAGAGGGAGATGGAGGTGAACGAGATCTTTGTCACTAACAAACTCTTTCTCTAAAATCGAAGAACACAACCCCTCTCTCTCTCTTTCTCTAAGATCCAACTCTCTCTAACCGCCGCCCACCACCGATCTACAACCACCGAGGACGAGGTGGTCTTTGATGGCAGTTTCGTACGAGTCGGCTCCGTCTTCGTCTCCAACGGTGGTCGTGGTCTCGGACGAGGTAGTCTCCGATGGAGTATTATTAATTTCAATATTTTTGAATGGTTTTTCCTGACATTTTGTAAAAAATATATTTGTTATGAGTTTAGTATTCTTTTACATGGATATTGTACCGACACATTTTGTAAAATTATAGTGGTGGTGATGTTGGTGTTTGTTATTTTGGATCTGCAAGGGGGCAAATACATTCTTTTTTCTATCTTGGTGATGCGTCTTTGGTAAATTTTTAGATCCAGATCTGTCTTATTTTTTGTTTTTATGCTCATATAGTTTAGGTTTTTTATTTGGTAACACATGTGTACATGAGGTAACACATGTGTTAAAAGTAACACATGTGTTAAACGTAACATATGTGTTAAACGTAACACATGTGATGAAAATATGAACTTTTTTAAAAACTTTAACTTAAAAAAAATTAACTTCTAAAAAAACTAAAAATAACATATGTGTTAAAAGTAACACATAACACATGTGTTAAAAATAACACATGTGTTAAAAATTTGTATTTCTGAGAATTGACTTTTTTCAAAAACTAAATTATTTTAAAAAACCAGAATTTTTAAATACAATAAACTTAAAAAACCTGAATTTTTCAATACATGTGTTATCGTGTGTACACGTGTGTTATCTTGTAACACATGTGTTACAGTGTGTACACCTGTGTAAAAAAACTAAACTTTTATAAAAAACGAACCTTTAAAAAAACTGATTTTTTTTTAAATCTGAACTTTCTAAAAAAATATAAAGTTTTAAAAAAATAAACTTTTTAAAAAAAACTGCAGTATTAAAAAAAATGTAGATTTATAAAAAAATAATATTTATGAAAGAGAGAGAGAGAGAGGAAGAGAAAGAAAAAATTTGGAAAGAGAAAAGAGGGAGAAAGAGAGAGAGAGAGGGGAAGAGAGAAAAAAATTAATAGAAAAAAGAAATTAAAAACCACAATTACCCTTTTACCCTTCATTTAATCTCAACCATAAGTTTTTTTTTCAAAATAAACAAAAATTCTAGATTAATGTGGACCACACATCTCAATCCAGATTTGAAAATCAATGACGCAGATTTAGTTAATTGGTTCACAAGATAAAACCTGGTTCATATAATACACATTCCCTATATATATATATATATGAAGGGGTGTGTATTATGTGAATCATCGTTTAGAGTGAAAACCAATTAATTAAATCTGGACCAGATGTGTTAATAATTAAATAACACATTTGATTCAGATTTAATTAATTGGTTCATACGATAAAAGCTACATACATACGAGAGAGTTAATTAGCAAAATTGTCCGTAGTATTTGCAAAATCCATCATTTTCGTCCTTCCGTATAACCACTGATGTCATCGAATTTGTGAAAAGACAATAGTACCCACAAAATCCATCATTTTCATCCTTCCGTATAACTTGTTGAATATTACCTTCCTTGTACAATTTACCTCCAAATTTTGAGTTTAAATGGCAAAAAGACATATATGCCTATGTGATAAAAAAAAATCAGATTCTACACAACTCTAAACGGTCAAAACACTAAAATGGGTTTTTAAACCAAATTGGAAACGGGTCAAAGGTTTGAAATGAGTTCCAACCCAATTATAAATGGTCAAAACATGGCCGGGTTGGAAATAACATGGAAATGGGTCAAAGGTTTAAAATTGGTTCCAACTCACATTTCAGCATACATATACACACATATCTACATAGATGCACACACATATTTCAGCATACAAACGCGCATTTTCATACATAATAGATGTAAACAAGATACATTTGCACACACACATAAGCATCATAGATTTGCGCGCACACACATATCAGTATACATACACACATGCATACACACATATCTCGTCATATATAAACAACAATCAAATATATATAAACACCTGGATAAAGAAGATAGGATCATTAGTAATTGTCATATTAATTATACATAGCCACTTGATATTGCTTCTAACATACTAACATTATACCCTTCACATTAGTGGGTTGCACGTAATATGATCATTAAGATTAGTACATCACATAATGACCTTAATACCCATATATTTATAATTTATACAACCCGGTTACATTTAAGTAAACCAAAAAAAACCAAATTAGCATGTCAAATTAACCTTAAATATATAACATAATGACCCTGACCAGTAGAGCTACTAATGCAAGGGAAATAGAAAACAAAACTACACATAATGTAGATCAAACCTGAAATGCGATAAATTGGATTTGTAAGGCTCAAAGAAAGCTAATGAAGTGAATGTATCGAACCTGATCTCTCTAAAATTCGTATAAAATAATTGGTAGAATAGAGACTTATACAATTTAATCGTGTGACGTGTCAGGAACCAGATTTGAAATGCATCGAATTCAACTTATTCAACAACGTTCAACTCATTCAGATTAATTTGGATAAGTAGGCAGCAAAAACAACGAATAATGTACCTTTGAATCATGAGATGGGGAAATCAACTACTACATTAATAGTGATCATCATTGCAGTTGAAGGTTGTTGATATCATTATCTAGGTGTTGCAATGATAGTTATAACCTCAATCTCAGGTATATAGATTTGGTCTTACCCCTCCTTTAGACAATCAAAATGATGTTGTTACGTGGAAGGACGAAAATTGTAGATTTTGTAAAACTCATGAACAAAAATTGCATATGTGCTTCATTTTGGATTGCACTTGATAGTTTGGGTAAACCTCAGGGACAAATTTGACAATTAAGGGGCTGTTTGGCAACTTCTGAATTGGTAGGTGCTGAACCAGTAAGAGGTCTGAATCATTCAGTATTAAACTAGTAAGAGGCCTGAACAATTAAAAGCCAATATAATGTTTTATCGTTCAGAGACAACTGTTTGACCAATTCAGATAAGATGTCTTAATCTTAATCATTCAGACTCAGTATAATGCTCAACCATTCAGAGGCAAATGTTTGGATCATTTAGACATCTGCTCGCGAAACAAACAGTCTGAACAATTACGTGCTGAACTAGTAAGCGATCTGAACAATTAAGAGCCCTACTAAAATTTAAACAAACAGTCCCTAATTCTATATAAAAATACCGTTTTTATCCGTACTTAAGAGGGGGTGAAAAAAAAAAACCTTAGAAAATTGAAAAGATGCATTGTCAATATCTTCTAAAGATGCAGGATGAAGATCATTATGCATCGTATTTGTATTTGATGTTCCTTTCAAACACAACATCTATTTCGGGTAGTCATTTAGATTTCTTTGAGCTGTGCCCTCCTGCCGTCCGACTCCGAGCACTAAGTGAGTTTGATTGCCTCCTGCGTCTTGCCTTTGTGGCCTGGGTGTCGCAGGCCAGTGAATGGGTCCGGTATACCCATTTTATTTAGATTTTTTGGATTATTTATAATTCTTTTAATCATTTTACTTTTAATTCAAAGTTTTAAACCTAGAGTAATGACAAAGACTTTAATAAGATACTATGAAAGTGGTATTGTAATTCACCCAACCTATTACTAAAGTTTAGGCTGTAGTGAATCTATGTTTTATATACATGTTGCAATCTTTTGACCTTTTTAATTCACATGTATTTTGTCTTTTTCGCACACAAAACTTTTAAACCATTCGTCCCCAATTCGCAATCGACGCCTATTGATCATTAGATTGGGGACATGCATGTTCCAAGATTTCTTCAATTATCCATCACTTTCTACATTTTGCAAAAAATAGTTCAAATTGCTAGCACATCCCGAGGCCCAACTCAAACTTTGATTGGATATACGTTTCACAAAGCCGAGAATCATGTGGACCGACTCAAATTTTGTATTGGTTACACTTTTTGTCTCATAGCCTGAAGCACACATGCATCCACCTCAATGAAGGTAAACAAATAGCTAACGGTGAGCAAATTAAGATTGGTTTGTTAAAAACTTAAAATCAAAATCAAGCTAAAACTCAAACCTAAATCGTTGTTGAATTAATAAAACGAGGTCGAGCCAACTATCACATCCTAAGATTGATCAACCTTATAAGTCTAATTAAACGAGTCTATAATTTATACAAATATAATAATTTTTGTATAATATTATAAATATATGATAACAAATGAAATTAAGTTATACATATTATAATAAAGTAACTAAATAGTTTAAATATAATAATAATAGTAATAATAATAAAATATACAAAATAAAAAAATAGAACGAGCCAAATCGAAGCTTTAAAAAGTACTATCACGTGTACTTGAGCTTTAAAAGTCTAGCTTAAAGAAAACTGAGCTTCTTAAATTAAATAAACAGAGCTGGCGTATGCGAGTGAACCTTAGACACGATCCGGATACAAAGGTTGCTAAAGCAAACAACCCAAATTATAATTAAGAGCGATGCAAATCATTGGGCTAATTTATGGTTAATTTAATTAATGCTGTTGTATAAACTATTATAAGTGATCTATGGTCCATGGGTCATCGCCATATTGTCGGGCTCATGTGCCACCGTAATTACAAGTTCACATGACGTGCTTTAACCTTTTAAATGTTATATCTACAACAAACTTATGTATTTTATTTAAGATTCACACACTTCACATTGACGGATTGACATTTTTACATAATCAAAAAAAGGAAATAATGATCGAAAACAAACGATTGATCAAAATCCCATCGCGTAACTCGTTTGCAACTCCCAATATTCTTTTGTCTGTTTGAGTAATATATTTCGCTCTTCGATCAGTCTTTCCCTGAACTCTTCTTGTTTACACCTACAAATACCCCCAACAAAATAATGTTGATGATATAAACAAGAATAAAATAATTCAAAATAATTAAGCGATGAAACTGTATAGAAATTATCACGTGCATCGTTGTATCCACTATTCTTCTCTTATAAAGAAAGCAAAAAACTAAGGTAAAGTTACATATATAATTTAACAAGAGGTGGCATTTTCTATCAACTACAAGATTGGCGTTATATGAATGAAATTTTCAGTTATTGATATTGTTGAGATATGTATTGTTAAGTGGTAAAAAATTCACAAAAGTCAAACGGTTGACTAAACAAAAGTGTATAACACTTCTGATTTTAATGTAAGGGGTATGTGTGTAGATTCTACTAGGAAATATGTGGAAAACTAAAGTGTTGACCTTAGTTAACACTTCCACTATTACATCATAAAGATCTAGAGAGAGGGTAGAGATGGAAATTAAAGACCAATATGTTTTTTTTATTTTTTTGCTTTTAATTTATTCCTTTTTATGTTACAGTGGTCATTAGGCCTATAAACGAACCGAACAATTCATGAACTGTTCGACGGGAAGTTTGTTTATGTTCGTTTATTTATTAAACGAACGAACATGAACAAAAAAATTGTGTTCGTTTGATTACACGAACAAAAAAAAATGTGTCCGTTTAATTAAACGAACGAACATGAACATACCACTGGTCATCACTCAACCTCAGTTGTATGTAATTTGTTTTCTTGGGTTTTTGGTTGATTTTGAAACATTAACACTCAAAGTCGGTTTTTTAACCTAAATGTGGCATATCTTAGTCTAGAAATTACATGTTAAGGATTTTTTAAACATGTTAGCAAAGTCCAACTCTATTTGATTTGCTAAATTAGAGCATGCATGCAGGTTGAAGTAACCGAGATTGGTTAATTTTGGCGTAAGATAAGTTCTTAAATTATAAGATGATGTTTTATACGTCAATAATGGTTTTCTAGTGAATGTCATTGCCATTGAATTGTGTTTGGATAAAAATTTTAGTGAAAATTTGTTTGATTGCTTTAAAATGAAATAGTGAGTTTGACATTGAGTTTGATTAATTAGTCAAATTTGTTAGATTTTTTTAATCTAATTGGTTAAGCAATGTTTTGGGAGATCTTGTGATGTACATCTAAGTGATTTCCAATCAAAGGTTTGATGTAAGGAAATGGTTTTACACCAACTTTGTTGGATCTAGTTATATGAATTTTTTTTTAAATAAAATAAATAATTTAGGACATATATGCTTTGTTATTAGTTGATTAAAGGGGTTAACATATAAATTAAGATTGTAAAATAGTTTTGTATGTTTTGTTAATACATTAATTTCAAGTAAAACATAAAATGAGATAAAAAAAAAAAAAGATTATCTTTATTTTGTTTTTATCATACAAATAAGTTCATTTTAATGATAAAACAAATACTTTATTTTGCTATTTATTGGATTGAAAAAAATATATATATTCACATAAAAAAAAATGAAATAAGTAAAAGAATCAACTTTACCTTTGTTGTAAGAGCAACCCTAGTTCAGACATGCAAACTGATTTATCATACACTCCACTCTGCAATAACAAAGAAATAAATCAAAGGGATCCTGTAGTATTTTTAAAAAATTCAACCTAAAATGACCTATTCTAAAATTTATTTAATAACAATTTTCTAGCGACAAATATATCTTAAAATTAATAATAAATTATTAAATTATAAAGACCAATGTCACATATTAATTTGGTGAATTTTATTTTATTGCCTTAAGAATCCTATACAGATCTCACCAATACTCTGCTAACCAATGAGATTAGGTAAAACACAGTTTACGCTGACATGCCAGAAAATAACGGATGTTGGATTCGAATATAAGACAAGCGCCTATCGCGTACCAACTTTAGTTGACTTTATGTGATTAAAAATTGTACTTACCTCTCTACAAACTGGACACTTGGACATTGGGCTTGCATACTTGGGCCCATCAATGATCAAAACATGGGCTGCTAAACAAGCACAAGACTTGCAAAACATATGTCCACAACTCAAACCATATGGTTGGAAAACAAGATCCTGAATCAACAACCTAAAATTACTATATTTGAACCATAAATTAACAAACTCATGATTAATATAATTATCCTCTTTTTGTAACGTGCGATTTGTGGAAATCTTTATCTTTAAATCAAGATCATACCAAGCAAATAGGACAGATGAGATTACAATCCAGTTTTTCAGAACCTAGAAGAACCAAAGTGAGCACAGAACCGTCATCGGTTAATTTAAGATCAAAAGCGAGTGGACCGAAAAGCTCATCAGAAATTAAACTGTCGGAATCGTTAAGATTGATGCAAAAAGCTACTAATTCAATCAACCATGGTGATTGCATAATATCTAAATGTTTGGCCTGCAAATTAGACTTGAAGTTCATACCATTTGTAGACTCATGCACCTGTGGAATTTGAAACATATAATTAAAGATTAAGAAACATGAAAGACGGGTTTTTGTTCTTATGGGTCACAACTTACTTTATCATATCTTTTAAGGATTTTTCTAAGGGCGATCGCGTTCATAACCACATATTGGATTAGAATTAGTCCTTTGTTCATCAGTTGTTCTCGATCATCTTTGAGACATTGAAATAAGCATGATAATAATCTTGGGAAACCGAAATTAAAGTGAAGATTAACAAGCTGGTTGACTCTCAAACTGATATTATCAGCCATCTTTGAAGCTGCCATTGTTAATTCAGAAAACATCCAGTCACATCCTATGATGGTAACACAAACATAAAATTAGCAACTCTAGGTATATTGTTGGTAACATCAGTTGTAGAATGTATTCTTAGGTTGACACAAATATAATCCGTTTAAACCAAAAAAAATATTTTAACCAATTATATTAAATCAATGAAACAGTCATTCAACCTCGGAAAATACAGAGAAGATGTTCTTGAGCAACTGTTGGTCAATAATTACTACTCGGTAAATTCAATTCATTATGAGGGCAATCACTTTGGGGATTAGGTTTTGAACAAAGAACTTACGATTACAGTATTGATGAGGAACGATTTGATTGCGATCATCTTCAAAATTCACATCACCTTCAGAATCAACTGAAGCTTCGTTGCGTCTGTGATCTCTGCAAAAGTTCAATTCATTCTTGAGCTTCGTGAATTCAAAGTCACACCTCTTGTTAAGATCCTGCGCTTCATCTTCCCCCAAAATCGTTTTTTTTTTTCTTCTTGAAATCGGTGATTAACTGAAACGATTGTAAAGTTAACGAAGTGATGGATTTAATCGGAGAAAAACCTGAGAGAGACGCATCTTCCTTAGAATCCATTGATTATCAACCTCTGCAACAGCTGAAAGTTTGAATTTGAAACAACAAAACGATGTGAAATTGGATAATTAGGGTTTATGATAAGTGTGTGAATTGAGAAGATAAGGATTTAGATATGAAGCGAGATAAGGTTTTCGTTGAGAGGGATGAAATCGATTGCAGCCGCTACACAGAGGTATTTGTTTGTTTGGTTGGTGATGGGGTTTTTTGGGGCTTTTTGTGGGCTTTTGTTGATTATCCGATATTACGAATTTGCCACTGGATGGCACGAGAGTGAGATAGATATTTTTATATTTAGGTCCTTCAGGATTATATTTTTTATTTTTAGATTTTTTATAACATTGTTATCACACTTTATAAACCTACTTTTAAACCGGCATTAAATGTTCTATTTGAAACCTTAACATAATGAAAAGAGAGGATACCATCATACATACCTGTATATACTTGTATGTAGCACTGCGCCAAAGTTCATTTCATATCAAGAAACACGAATATGTTAGTAATAAAGTGACACGTAAGCGGACAACAAGATACGTGCATAACCCCCTTTTGAATTACGAAACAATTCATAGCAAAAATAAAACTTAGGAGCTAATGAAATAATGTGCACGACGCGTTGACCTCCTAAGAAATTTCAAAGCCACCAGGACTAGGAAGCCAAATATATAGAAAGCAAAAGGGATAAACATGTGTTCATTCTCCAAACAACTTTTCTTGTGTTCAGCAACTTTGTCTGATTCCGCCTTGAGTGCAGCTTGACCCGCAACGAACCCACCCATTGTTCCTAGGCCCAAAAGGAGGGACACTTCTGTGAGATCCACACAAGGGTGTCTCCCTCCTGCCCACTCAAAACACCAGGATATAAGCTAGTTGTAGAGTAGACATCCCTTCAAGCGGATATGTCAGAAAGTTCTCGTGGGCCTTTTTTTTGGCATAGATTCTTGCCCATTTGGAAACATCAAATAGAGTAGACCTCCTTTCATTGACTAAATTACAAATTTCAACCTTTATGTTTCGTAGTAATAACAAATTTTAACCTTTAACTTCATTAAGTACACTATACAACCTTTAAGTAAATTAGTTAATTCAAATCTCAACCTTTAAACTAACTTCAGTTAGTTTTTCCTGTTAAGTATTACTAGAGGGTTTGTTTTGTCAAAAGTTAAACTTTAGGGGCTTTTCGTGTTCAACACGACTGTTAAAGCTTCTTTTTGCGTTTCCCGTTTCGTTCGGGCTCTGTTTCGCGCACGGTTTTCGTCTACGTTCACGATTTTGCATTTTTTATCTGAACCCATTG
>WOUH02000017.1:5486257-5499429 GCA_009936405.2 Stevia rebaudiana | reverse complement strand
TTTATCATAACGCAGACTAACTCGATTATATACCGACCAAAAGTAAATAATAAGATAAGAATATTTTTTTTTTTTAAGTTAAAGAAAGAATGGAACGAAATGGTAGATACAAAACCTTAGAAATCCGAGTCGTTTCAAAAAAGGTTTTTATCAAAACGCAGACCAACTCGAATATACTGACCAAAAGTAAATAATAAGACAACAATTTATTTTTAAGTTAAAGAAAGAATGAAACGAAAGGGTGGATTCAAAACCTTAGAAATCCGAGTCGTTTCAAAAAAAGTTTTTATCAAAATGCAGACCAACTCGAATATATAACGACCAAAAGTAAATAATAAGACAAAAATTTATTTTTAAGTTAAAGAAAGAATGGAACGAAATGGTAGATTCAAAACCTTAAAAATCCGAGTCGTTTCAAAAAAAGTTTTTATCAAAACGTAGACCAACTCAAATATATACCGACCAAAAGTAAATAATAAGACAGGAATTTTTTTTTAAGTTAAAGAAAGAAATGTGAGAGCTTAAAACCTTTGAAAACTTGAGGGGACCAAAATGACATTTTACAAAAATGTTAAATCTTAAGAGGATAAAATTGTCAAAATTGAAAGTTGAGGGGTAGATTGTCGGCGGACCCCACCGACGTTACATATTGAGTGTTTAGGATAATTATAGGTTATGTTTGAGTCTATCTTTAAAAGTTTGAGTCTATTAATATTTAGGGTTAGTTAGAGTCTATAAAAAGGATCATATGTTTTTAAGTTTAATTTATCCATCAAAGTTTTCATTCACGTATACAAGTTTGGTTGTTCTTAAATATTTGTAATCTCCTTATAGTCATTCGTGACCTTATCGTGAGATGAAAAAAGATAATTCTATATAGGTTGTATAAACCAATATGACATGTACGTAGGCCCTATACGGGTTGTATTTCATTATGTTAGACTTGGTTAACTATGGTTACAACTTTTTTTTCATTTGACCAGATATATACGAGTCGTATAAGCCTAAACGATTTGTGTACAAATGACATCAAAATAGTGTCTGGTTAAGCCATAAAAACTCGTCCAATGATATATTAATTTTCTCGTATGTTTCTAATTTTATCTTTTTTGGATTCTGTTAACGTAAACGAGAATGTAATTAATTCCGTCCTTCATCAACATAGTTATTAAGTTTGATATCTATTAGAGAAAACTTAAATGTAGAGAAATAAGAACAAAGAATTGAATACACGTCAACAAAAGAGTAAAAGACTGATAATTAATAACCAAATGCAAAACCGTAATTCCTAACCTCTAACACAAAACTTAACCTCTAACTTGATTTAACCGGTTCGGTAGTAAGCCCGTATCCAAACGGGTACAACGGGTCATAATGCGGGTCACCCACATTCATCGGAAGTTGATCAACCGTCTTGAACCATGTTCGCGCAAGCTTACCCGTAAAACCATAATCACCATACAACACATCAGCAACACCTTGACCCTCGGTTCCTGGAAGCCAAGCCGCCACCAACGCATCCATGTTAGAAACATAAGGTTCGATCACAACCGGTCGACCCGTAATCAGCACCACAACACACTTCACGGATCCACATGTGTTCGTGATGGTGGCCGGGCCTGGTTCGGGTATGGTTAGGTTCAAGTTGTCCCCAACCGTCTCGGAATACGGGTACTCACCGGTTACAACAATGGCGTAAGAGAAATTGTTGGATTTGATGAATTCGGGTGTTGGGTTTTCTTGATAAACAACTTCGGTTGTTGGGTCAACCGTGTTCTTGATGGCAGATAGGATCGTGGTACCTGAAATAATTGAAAATGAAGCTTTAGTTATAACGGGTCACCCGCACCGTTAGACGAGTAAATTTTGACACGACACGAACAGAATTTAAAATTTGTTGATTTGGATTAAGTCTAAACCGGATCGGGTTATCAAAGTCGAGAAGACATTTAGCTACACAAGTTGTATCGAAGTCGATTAGAGATAGCAAAATTTGAGAACTGAAACCGACAACCCTACCTGAACTGACCTGATTCTAAAACATGTTTTGTACTTTTGGTTAAACTAACCCAAACTAAACAACTACTTTCAGATGGGTTCCTAACCCAAAACCAAACCGATTTACATCCGGTTGCTAGCTCGATCCAACTTGATCACTCCTACCAAAAAATCGGTTTTCAATCCGAACCAACGAACACAATCCAAATCCATTTAACACGTATACGCGCATTTACAAGTAATGGAACTCATGATACATACCTATTGTTATATTTCCGCTTTGTCCGTGCCACTCGATGGTCCAACCACCGCATTGGTTACCAATGTCATCCGCGTGCGTCCCCGCTACGAGTATTTTGGTTGACTTTTTTGGTAAGGGAAGAACTGGTTCGGTGGCGGTTTTACCATTTTTCAACAAGACTAACGATTTCCTAACCGCTTCACGAGCCAGTTCACGGTGCTCGTGGCTTCCAAGGTGTTTAACCATGGTTAAATCCGCTAATGGGTCTTCAAACAAACCCATCACAAATTTGACCCGCAAAATCCTCTTAACCGCATCATCAATTCGGCTCATGGGGATAAAGTTATTCGTCACTAAATAACTCAATCCATCAATGAATTCTGTATAATTATACGGTACCATGATCTGCAATCCAAAAATTGTAATTCAAATTTAGGACTAAATTACTAAATTGTAGGGGGCTTTTTTTTTTATGAAAAATAAAGTCGAACCGCTAACTACGGATTTGGTGATTTGGTTTAAGCAAACGGTTTATGAACATCTGTACTAAATATTATAATTTATTCGGGTCAAGAACTAACCATGTCTAGACCCGCTTCTACACTCTGTAAAATCGACAAAGTGTAGTTAGCATGAGGCGGGTTGGTTAATCGATCAATACCTTGCCAATCTGAGATCACAAACCCCTGAAAATCGAAATAAATAATAAAAAGATTCAATCTTGGTTACTTCAATACAAATTTGAGCAAAAATAATCAGAAAAGCTCTGTTTTTTACTCTGAAATTGACGGTGTTCTTCAAGAAATTAGTGATGAGCTGATAATCTCCATGCATTTTAGAACCATTTATGCTTGAGTACGAGATCATAATGGTCGCAACTCCTTTGATTACCGAATCATAGTATGCTGGCATATGAATACTGAATAATCCGTGCGAGCTTATGACGGTGTTGTTCTCGTTGATTCCTTTCGTTGTACCACCGTCGCCGACGAAGTGTTTGGCACACGCCACCACTTTTTCTCTAAAATTATCAAAAATCAAAGAGAAATTCAGAACCCGTCATGAATACATTGCAAATTAAGGCGATGAAGATCAGATTACGATAACGATTGTAATTATTTAAAACAATTATTGAAAATGATTCAAAGGGTTTACTTTCCGGCGACGAAAGGTACGCCTTTGCGACCGTTGGCCGGTATATCTCCTTGTAATCCGGGAATAAGTTCGGTCATTTGACGAACAATTGCCGGATCTTCACTGTAGCTTTCAAAGCAACGGCCCCATCTTGGATCTCTGCAAACCTGTGAGTATGAACCCTAAATTTGTTAAGATGATTGATATGATTGGAGGAAGACGAAGATGTGATTGTGAATTCGTTTACCGCGATACAAGGTGCAAATGCGTAGTTGATCCCCGTTGCTCTGACCTCAAGAGCAGTTGCAGCACCGATTTTCTTGATGAGTTCAGGGTCCCTACAACATGAGTTCGAATTTTTGGTCAAAGGTCCAAAATGCCCTTCAAACAATGAATGTATGTAGGAGAGTTAACTATTTTATATAAAAATATTAATTTGTATTTATATATGCGTAATTATGAAAAATATTTACTAATACATTAAATTTTTTATATATAAAAAGGTAAAAATCATTTATAAATATTAAACAAGTCAAGCTCAAACTTGAAAATGGTTTATAACGAGCTGGAGTTTTAGATCTAAGTCTCTAATCAATCTTATCTAAATATCTAAAGCTAATTTTAAGTTAAAACAAACTCTAGTTTATGCGAGTTCAAACTCAGCTCAACTCATTTAAAGATCTTAAAATATGAGTAAGGGATACAAGACCATTGATATTTCCAAATGGTTACAATGGGCAAAAAGGTAATTTCAACTAAAAAACACTCTAAACCACAAATCTTGCAAATTTTGAAGAAGTAAAAAGACTTGCCTTGTTACTCCAAGACCAACATTATGAGGAAAAATGGTAGCTTTATAGACATTGTTGTTACCATGGACAGCATCAATACCATAAATCATTGGTATGCCTAAACGGGTCACCAACGACCCTTTTTGAAACCCGTTTATCATATTAATCCATGTCTCCGGGGACGCCTCTTTAGCCGGAACACTCCCTCCACCGCTTAATATACTCCCTACCATAATCCAGATTAATCTTAAGTTATAAACAACGATATAAAAATAACATCTACAAAACATCATAAAATTGAATTATTATTTATTTATTTTTTGAATATAAAATACAAATAACACTAAGTAAATTTGTTTTGATTACCAATGAAGTATTTCTGCATTACATCAGCAGAAGCTACAGATCTGTCAATTTGTGTCATTTGACCGATTTTCTCCGCCAAAGTCATTCGATTCAGCAAGTCTTTTATTCGAACATTGATTGGTTGTTTCGGATCTTTGTATTTTAAGGTTTCTGATGCAGCAATGGCACCCAAATAACAAAACATCATAATAATAACCAAAGCAGATGGAGAAAGTTTTCCCATTTTGAGCTCCTATTCCTATACCTTCAAATCTTCAATTAAAACTTTAGTTACAACCAAGTGATATTGACTTTTTGAGGTTGACTTTGATCATAGACTCATTGTTGTTATGAACCATGAAAAAAGCAGTATTTTTTTTTATTATTTTTTTTAAGAGAGCTAGAAACTAAAGTTTCACCAACCTTTGTACTGGTTAGACAGGTTGCATGGTTTTAGAATCGGATGACGTAATATATGTTATAAAACATAAACATAGTTTTTATTAACTTTTATCTTTTAATAATAACCTGAAACCATAGTTTCTTGTTTCGTTAAATACCAATAAATCTGGTAAATGAGTAGATTCTATTCATAAAGTCCTATATTTAGAACAGTTAGTAGAGAATAAACAAAGTTACAAGGGTATACTTGTCTTTTGCAATACATAACCTAAGTATTTTTGTAAAAGTTCACTTACACAAAAAGAGAATCATAATCTTTATGCTCCCTCCCACCCGAAGCCCGTAAGATTTGTTTTTTGTACACTTAGGAATCATAATATTAAACAACTTGTTTTCATAAGCATACATGATACACTGATAATCAACTTATTGAAATATATATATATATATATATATTTTTTTTTTAAAGTAAAAGTAGATTATAATTAAAATCCACTTTGGAATAAGCAATCTCAAACAACGAAAACAACTTGTTTTCCCTGACAATAAGCAAATAAACATGCATATTCATCCAAACATTCAAAAGTGTTTATTGCTTAAAATATAATAATAAAAAAAACAGTAAATAAGTTATCAACATCTAAACATCAATACTATCTTTGAATTCAATCATGACTTTAAGCACACAGACAATAAGCCATCAAAGAACAAAGCTAACAACAAAAGGATCCAATTTTTAAGAAATGGGTAATCTATAACATGATTGATCAAGTAATCAGAGCAACACCCAAACAAATTGAAGAATTTTTAAACATAATTTAAAAAGAAAGAAGAAACTCAAAGATTATAGAAGTCAAATAAAATCAAGAAATTTTCAAAGAGCAGGTTATAAATGCAGAAACAAATACTTTAACTTACAGAGATTGAGTTTGAGAATTGATAGAGCTTTCGATGGTATTGAACTGAAAATGGCTTTATTTGTGGAGATGAATTTGATAAACGTCGGGTGGTGAATATGGTTTTTATAGGGAGTCGTGTGAGTTTTATGGGTTTTTGAATTACCGATAATGATTCAAAGTTGTTATACATTTAAATTTGTTTTGACCGGGTGTTTAACGTCTAGTTGTTGACATTAATCGCATGAAGATGATATGGGTAAGGTTATTTTAAATAGGGAGCTTATTATAAGAAAACTTAGAGGGATTACAAAAAACCTCATAAGTCATAATCGCCTCAAACGAACTCCGATTGAACTCATTTTAGCGGCATTAGAACTGTCTCGTCGAACTCTTTCACGCCCCCAAAAACCTAAGCCCCCACCCCCAAAAGCCTAAAACCCCCTCAAAAACCTAACCACCCCCTCCCTACCCCCCAAAGCTAAACCCTAAAAGCTAAGATCGTAGAGTTTGACAAGACGGTTCCAACGCCGTTAAAATGAGTTCAATCAGAGTTCGTTTGAGGCGGTTATGACGTTTTTTGTAATCCCTCTTAGGTTTCTTAAAATAAGCTCCCTATTTAGTTGATCCTTTCCCAGATGATATAAAACGAATTTAATTTCAACTTTATTCTTTTTTAATAATACGTACCTCCCTAACCTTGTGCATACACAAAGCTCTTACATCAAGTTCGGGTTTACCAAGTAGTAGTTTTATCTATGAAATTGTGACATTTGCAAGTGATCCAAAACAATATTAAATGTTTATTGTAGGTGTAATTTTAAGTTATTAAATCTTATTGACGATTAAAAGATTCAAATTGACGTATATGATTCTATTAAACAATACGGATCGAAAGGGTATTCTATTAATTTGATAAATAAAATAGAAAAAAATGTTTTCATATTCAAACTATATAACTAAGTAATTAGTAACTCTCATGTTAAATAGGAAAATAAACAGACTAAAACGCTAATTGCTTAGTAATAATATGTAAACAACATTGTTAATAACCTACTAATTAGCTATACAAAAATTAATTAGCTAGGAAAAAATGCACAGAACATCATAAGATTGTTGATTCCCAAAAGAGACAACAACCAACTTTTGAAACATATGTCAATAATCCGCTTCGTTGTTATTTTCTAAACACATATTCTTGTATATATTTAAAGGGAAATGAACGTATTTATTTATCTAAAAAAATATCAAAATTTACATCATGTTTTCTTTTGACCGGTCAAAATTATTGCCAAAAGATTGTGACCGTAAGATCGGATCATTGTATGGAGATACATTACAATTTCTCAAGCGAGCAAACAAAGGCATTTCTTGCATTCATTAAAAAACTTCATTGCACTTCCACTTGCACGAAAGATGGATACTTCAAGATGATGAAATTAGTCTAAGAAATTTACCTTATAATCATCAAATTAAAAAGCTTATATCATGATGGTAGCCCCTCGATTTTTCGGCCGAAGATCTTATGTTCAAGTTCTGTCATATATAGATCATGAGATTATTCCAATTGTATGTTTACTCCTAATGAAGTGGGCTTGATCACCATGTTAAAACATATTACACAAAATCTAAATAATAAAAAGTTTATAACTAATTGTTATTATAAAATAATCAAAATTATAAAAAAATCAAAAGATCTGAAAAAACACTCCCCTATTAAGAAGTACAAAATTAAATCAAAATAATAATAAAAAATTGTTAATTTTTGTTACTATTATTATTATACATTTTGTAATGGCATATAAAAATATCAAATTAATGTAACATTTAATTAAAAATGTAACTAATTGTTTAACAGTTATTACAAAATGACGCTTTAAAAAGTTTACACATGCTACAACATTATTTTGTACTTTGTATAAGTTTTTATTTTCTGCTATGAGAAGATATTAACATATTTATCATAAATTAGTTTTTTAATGAACCTTCCCTGTTTTTGACTTGTTTAGATTTAACTTTTAAAATAATTAAATATAGACATGTTTAAACCTAGTTAACATCTTGTTTAAACATGCTTGAACCAGTTCGAATCTATTAAGCACATATTAACGACCTGGTAAAACACCTATTAAGTTGTTAACGATGTGTTAAACACATGTTAACGGCGTATTAAGCACATATTAAGTTGTTAACGACGTGTTAACAACGTATTAAGCACATATTAACGACCCGGTATTTAATCAGTAGACACATTGAGGAAATATATGAAAATATTTATTTTATTGTGCAGTTTTTTTAAAAGAAATATATGAAAATATAATTAATGTAAAAATAAAAAGATAGGAAATTTTTGGATTGTCCATAGTTTTTTCATGATCATTTCACTTTTATATTTTCTTAAAGTCCAAACAAAAACATCCAAGAAAGTAGCATATGATACCGGATACCCGACGACGAGATCTATGTTTGAGACTTTATTTTTGTTTCTCCAAAAAAAACTCTAAACAAAAAACGTCAATGTTTTTTAGATTTCTATGCATCTTATGAAGAATGCGTCAACAACATAATCCAAAGATGGTGCTAAGACATACATCAATTGATATACCCTTAAATAATTCAAAAGTGCATATCTTTTCATGAAATTTGTCTTGTCTTTTAATCTCTTTCGAAATTGTTTATTTGAAAGATTAACCCGCACATTCTAAATACATATAAGAAATCTTAGACGAGATTTTAGAGTTGCATCTAACCTATTTATGTATGAACAGTTCCTATATAAATGAAATAAAGCTTATTATTTGATTACAATTACAAGGAAAGAAACATAAAAATAAATTACAATTCTTTGTGTTACAACTAAACATAAAAATAAATTACAATTCTTTGTGTTACAACTAAGTGAAGTAAAATAGAATAACAAGTCAAACTTCATAAAGATTATTAAGAGAGTTTGTGGTTGAGAATTTGTGTTCAACACTAGTACCTTAAAACAAATTTCGGGTCTCAAAGAGAACCGGTTTGTCTTCCATTGTACAACAGCCGAAGCAATATGTACTGTCGAGATTTGCCTAAGACCCGAGTTGTAGTAAGTTGGTTAGCAAGTGTTGCGAAGTGTGTTTTTTCAACTAAGGCTCACATTAATATATAGTAATAAATGAGTTGAAACATCTCCTTGAACGTCTTCGATTCACTTTATTTCTGAAATTGTAATAGATTTTCAGTTTCAGCTCATATATGCAGTTTCTCGACAGCTCTTGCTACCCTTCGACAGGTCTCGCTGCCCTTTGGCAGCTCAAGCTTCCCTATAATCCGTTTGTCTTTGGCAGCTCCCATGCTACCTCCAAACTGTACTGTCGATTTAAACACCCAACTTTGAGCATTTTCAAGAGAATGTTGGTTTAGTTTTGTGACTTTGTCTCAACGGTTTGTTCAATGATCAATCTGATTATAGATTCTCCAACTTTGTTAGGTAGTTATTGAGGTTGATATTAAGAAGAATTTTTCAACTTGAAAACGATTTTATTGGTATGGTTGTTGTTGGTAGGTTTAGTTTTGGAATGGTTAACAACTTGAGTGTGCGGGTTTGGTTGAAACTAAGATCTATTTTAGAGTGAAGGCCGGTGGTTTAAACACAGTGTTGGATCTGTAGCACGAAATGTTTGAATGGTATTTTGACTTGAAAACGTCTTTTGTATATTGTCCCCATGATGACCCAAAGATAAAAACAACGCCGTTTCATTGAGTAGACGTTCTCGGATTCGCAATCTTGATCTAAATGTTGTTATCCACAATTTTCAAGCACTCAAATATTCAATTTCAAACATTTTCGTATTCTTCGAATTTCACTAGGGTTGTGTTCCCAAGTTCACTTATGGAGAGAAAATAAAGAACCGGAAGGAAAGAAAAATTGTTTGTGTTCCTGAGTTTTATTTAACGAAGGAAAAGAATAGAAAAAAATATATGTTGGGATCCCAAGTTTCCCTTAAGAAAAGAAATAAAAGGAAGGAGAAGGAAAACTAGGCAAAAAAATTTTAGGTTTCTCTACTTTCGATTTAGAAGGAAATGGAAGGAAAGTTTTACATTTTTTTCATTTCCTTTCCTCTCCTCTCTTTCATTTCTTTTCTTTTCTTTCGTTAAGTAAGCTCAGGAACACAGTGTAGGGGTGATTACTGAGTCATACCCGGACAGACCAGGATTGAACCGGAGCGGAACCGGGACTGTGAATTACCAAATATAAGAACCGGGAACCGGAATATAACATACGGGTTGTACTTGTTCCACGAGTTTCACCAGCAACGGCGGAGCTTGAACAAAAACATATTGCGGGCCGGGATTTATTATGAAAAAAAAATATGGGAGGCCGAGGTAATATACGTAAAAAATTTTGGACAAAAATCTCAAATTTTATATTGCGGACCAAAAAACGACGGGGATCGGGGCCACCTCTGTTCATCGGTCAATCCATGAAATGCGCACTCATACACATTAACACATAATAGACATACTTTTCCTAAAACATGTTTCACTAGTAGTACTTGAGCCCGATCGAAACCGTTTAGGACTTGGTGAACCCAGAACCAAACAAATAGTAACATACAAGCAGTGGCGGATCCAGAAATTTTTTTTAAGGGACGGAAATTTTTTAGGGTCGTTTGAGTATCGCTATATAATAATTTCTTTTCTTCTGTTTCGGGTCGGTCGGGATTTTAACATATATATACCACTGGAAAAAAAATTCAAGGTGGACGGCTCCCCCGCTTGGGCTCAAAGTGGCTACGCCACTGCATACAAGTCAAACCGAACTGATTTAACGGGTCGATTTCACGGATTGACCTATATAATTCTAAATTTCAGCTTCAGTTTGCTTGAAGTTTCTCCTTGTTACTATGACTTGTAAGAACTGCTGCAAGGGACTTAAATAAGTAGATTTTACCAAATTTACTCTTATTTAAGTTGGGTCCAGCAAAAAGTAATACTAGATCTTCATGAGATTTTAGAAAGCCTAAGTTTATCAACAAACAACATACTCCATTCACAACCAAAAAAGTAAAAAAGAAGCAATAATATGATTTAAGGTTAATGTGAAAACAAGTCATTATTAATACGGCCATACAGGTTGGGTCACGGGTCAAAGACAGGTACATTAGATACAAAATATGTTTAACTTCCTCTTACTTAACTCAAGGCATATATTAATCTTGAAGAGCAAAGAACCCCACCCAAAACCTAGGAAATTAACCGTAAACAAAAACACGTGGCCTAACAAGTCATAGGTCCAAATGTCCAATGACAATGTAAAACCAACTGAACGTCTTTACAGAGTGAAACAAGTGTACTTTTATTAACGGTAACGGTAAGGTCAATTTGCAAAATAGAACAACCTGGAACCAGGCTAACTGGACCTATCCGCAAAACCCATTACCTTGAAAACGGTTCCAGGTAATGCATATCATATCATCAATTTTTATGGTCCGAGGTCCGTTATGGGGAGTTGATCATCCATAATGGTAGGGGTGTCAATAGTTCGGTTCATCTTTATACTCATATAATATAAGTCCAACTATTAACTACCACTTCTTTTTATTCATTTCTACGTTTGAAAACCAACAGAATATCATCTTTAAATTTGTTTCAATGAGGGTAAGCAAAAGCCCTCAAAATAAGGTACATTATAATAAAAACATAACAAAAAAAGCCCCAAAACAAGATCAAACAAGACCCCAATCCTCAATATAGGACCAAATTCAAAACCTAAGACGTGTCATTACAAATCACAGTTATTCCATCACTGATATATTATAAAATCTTTACCGCCTCGTGTTCTAATCAAATCCGCTCACTTTGCGCTAGCAAGAGCAGCACGAAGCTTCTTGGCGGCTGCAACCATGTTCTCAAGTGCGGGCTTGACCTCAGCATACTTACGGGTCTTGAGACCGCAGTCAGGGTTCACCCACAAGATGTTGGTCTCCAAAACCGCAAGCATCTTGTTGATTCTGTCATGGATCTCCTCGGTTGATGGAATTCTTGGAGAGTGGATGTCATACACACCGGGACCGATTCCAGCACCGTACTTGACTCCCTCACGGAAGACTGACAGAAGCTTCTCGTCGGATCGGGAGTTCTCGATGGTGATGACATCAGCATCCATGTTGATGATGGAGTGGATGATGTCATTGAAGTTTGAATAGCACATGTGGGTGTGGATCTGTGTGGTGTCTTGAACCCCGACGTTTGTGATTCTGAAGGAGTGGACCGCCCAATCTAAGTAGAACGCGTGCTCCGCTTTCCTTAGCGGTAATCCCTCTCTCAACGCAGCCTCGTCGATCTGGATGACAGTTATTCCAGCCTTCTCAAGATCCTCAACTTCATCCTTGATAGCCAATGCAATCTGGTAACAAGTTTCAAATCTAAAAAAAAAACAAAAAGCATATTATTAATTGTCAAATTAAGTGGCTTTAGAATTCTGTAAATATGTAACATGGTTTATATATGTATACCTGGGCTGGTCGTTACGAACAAAAGACCAGTTGAGGATGGTGACTGGACCAGTAAGCATACCCTTCATGGGGCGTTTGGTCATTTCTTGAGCCATGGTTGACCAGAACACTGTCATGGCCTTGGGGCGGCTAACATCACCATAGATGATTGGCGGTTTCACACAACGGGACCCATAAGATTGCACCCATCCATTAGCAGTGAAGGCAAAACCAGACAACTGCTCGCCGAAGTACTCAACCATATCATTCCTCTGCAACAAACAACCCACTTTTAGTTTTATGTTTTTCCTCGAACAAAACCAAAAAAAAAAAACAGCATTCCAACCAAGTATTGTGTACCTCTGGCTCTCCATGAACGAGCACATCAATGTCAAGCTCTTCTTGTAGTTGTACGACCTTGAAGATCTCTTCTTTGATAGCTTTAACATATTCTTCCTCGGAAATCCTATAATAAACACATGAGTTTGTGAGAACTTAAACTTCTATTTCAATCTAATCAAAGATTAAAAGTGTAGATTAATTACTCACTTTTTAGCCTTGTACTCACGGCGAACCCTACGGAGCTCAATGGTTTGAGGGAAAGAACCAATGGTGGTGGTGGGGAGAATAGGGAGGTTAAGCTTCTTCTGTTGGGCATCCAATCTTGCACTCACGTTGGTGGAACGACGATGGTCGGAACCCCTCAAAGCTGCAGCCTGAGAAACCAAAAAGAAAAAAAAATTAATAAATGTGAAAAATGGCACTTTCAAACAAAATATGAATAATAATAATTAATATGACTTACAGCCTTCTGGACAGCTTCATTGGTGACTCTTGGGGAGGACTTCCTTGAGGCCTGAGCAGCAGCATTGGCTGCAAAGAATGCCTG
>WOUH02000017.1:5451876-5486157 GCA_009936405.2 Stevia rebaudiana | reverse complement strand
TAAGCTGTGATTAATATCACTATAAATTCGTTTTAAAAATAAGGGGATTAAGAATCGAACCCAAGATCTATAAAAAAAGACAAGGGATTATTACCACTAGGCCAAATGAAATTAATGATAAAGATTCACTCCTAAACATATGTATTGGTTCACTCCAGTTTTTTAACCTTACGAGAAATATAATCCCTACTAAATTTTTGAAAGACGGTGGGTTCCAGTGAACCCGGTGCCTTCTACTTGGATCCGCCCCTGGTCTTGCTAACCAATATCGATCTCCCGGGAGGCTCAGACCATTGGTTGCTACTTTGCGCGTTAGACCGGTTCCATAATGTTGATGTCGTAAATCATTTATCAAAGGCTGAGAGCACCAGTTGCGACTCATTAGCCATCTTGATTGCTAGTTAGTAGTCATCATCACCCTAGTGTTAACACTCTTTCATTTATATTTATCAAGGGATCATCTTAAACCTAGAAAAAAAATTAGGCATGGTCATTAGAAAAATCAAAGGCTCAAGCTGTTGTTTTCATTCAGCATCACATAAAAAGATAGTCGGTGATGCCTCAACAAAATACAACCCTGTTTTGGCTCACGGACTTTCACATCGCCTTTCAGTGATACCAAAAAATGAGATGTGAAGAAAATCATTAGCATATAAATGAAGAAAATGTGAGTCTGAACCAAAAAGCAAAATAAAACAATTCATCAAGCAACTTGCGTGCAAACTAAGACCAATTAAGCCACAGACCATCCCAATCCAAATGCATAATCTCACCTATGAAACATCCAACATTCATTCTTTAGCAAGCGTATACATAAGCAATAATCTCTATGAAACACAAAGGCAACATTACGAATAAACACCTTTCACTAAACTGAATCAAAACCAACAACAACTTCATGTTGATCAAGAAACCTACTCTAAAACGAAAGCACGTAAATATGTTGACATCAATACCTTGAAGAAAACACCATACATTAGACACCACAGTAACCACATCTAACCGTGCAAGACAAAGACGACGAAAACATACATGTGTAAAGGCAATCGAAAACAAACATATCTATAGACTGCAGAATACGGACCGCAATCTTCAGTTGGATGAACCCTTAAGCTAGAGACAGAGAGACCTCCAAACATTTTGTTGAAGATGCAAATCCTTTGTTTTCTCTAATTTCAACCAATTACTCCCCTAAATACAACATTTAAGCCATAACTTATCTTTTAAACCATATCAGCAAAGTAGTTATCAATATTAGTTATGAATTCTTACCATGTCAGGATAATAATCTCAAATGTTAGGAAACTTGTTTATGATCTTTAATTCTCGATTATTACGTATGAAATCAAAATATTGAATCTTATATTTGGATTGAACAACCCATTTACAATTACTCAAGATGATTTCATGTCCTTGCAGAAAATTTTGTTGAGAAAACTTTGTTGGATTTCTCTATTTTTTAAGAGATGAACACATGAATATTGTTATTGCTTCTCACTTATTGATTTTGTATAAAATCATTGAACACTCCTTAACAACATGGTTACCCTTTTGCTTCAACTAAAAAAACACCTAACTAAAATACATAATGAAATCATGAATAAAGCTGATATGCATCTTATGAAAAATGTAATTGTTATCAAATGATCACCATCTTGGCTCTATAACAACGATGAGATTAGCATACATTGAGACGAAATCATGAACCAAGAAACCAAAAGCTTACAAAAATTGCAAAGAAATGAGTTATTCCAAATGGTTGAATCACCTTTTCAACAGTTTGGTGGCGATTTCAGCAACTTGAGAGTGAAATTTGCAAAACCCCATCTAGCCCCAATTTCATACCGTTAACTACAAAACCGTACTTTGCTCAAACATAAATGTATGAATCAATGAATCACCACATGCATTCAGGAAAAAGGAAGCATGTATTCAAGTTCAAATTAAAAATCCGTAATTATTCATCAACAGAATATGAATAAGAAGAACCGGAAGCAAATCACGATATCTTGTCATTTAGGCAGCAACAGTAATCTATAAGAAGATGAAGCAGAAAATGAAGCCGATATTTGTCACCAGATTTGCACTCTCAAGTAAGTAAAAGAAGAAGAGCTTCCCCCACCCACAACACCACTGACCACCGATAATTATTTAAGACCCAGGCTTAGACATGAAGTCTTCATCGCCGGTAATTTTGACCGACTAACAAACTCAAACACACAGTTATACTACATGAAACGAACCGAAAATTGAAGCTCATCGGCAACATCAAACAACCAACTGGCCTCTTTCAACGCAACAGATCTGTAAGATCTCGTCGAAGCCTGTATGTGAGAGAAGAAACTGGGTTGACGTGAGCCGAAGGGCAACACAAAACGACCACCATCACCATCGCCGCCGCCTAGCAATCGTCAGTGGATCTGTGGAGGCATCGGTGGATTTGTGGACAAGTAGAGAAAAGTGTGAGAGTAGGTAGAAGCCACTCGGAAGATTGTATGTATATATCATGCATAACACAGTTGTAAACCATGCATTAAAAGATGAAGTTTAACTATATATTAATATCACAAACTTATGGTTGCCAAACTACAAATGCGTTAAACATTACTATGTCACTGTAGATATAGGACTCGGTTTCAAGTATTTGTCTGGGATTACCATACCCTTCATGAACCCGACTTATTATCATCCATAGCTAGATAGAGATTAATTGGTCATAATTAACCGAATCACAAACTAAGTTTTTACTTATAATATACTGGGTTGTTCAATGTTCACAAGTTTACTTATCTAATTTTGAGCCGGACTAAATCGTAAACCGAAAACATACGATTATACTAATTACTAAATTCTAAACAGATAACCACACTAGTATAAGGCAGTTGAGGTTGGTTCAGCCCGACCCCACCTCTGCTGGTCTTAACCGCATTATATAGAAAGCCTAATTCTTTTAACCATTGAACAATCACATCCTCCTATTTTGCACCTACTTAAGCTCTATTTTAACTACACTTAAACTCCAAACTACTTTACCTCCCATAAAGCCTAATCATATGAATACCTAGTCCATCGAAAATCAAAATGAATGTAACAAAGAGATAAAAGTGGATATAATAATTGATGAGATATTAAATCACTAGACATCTACATGATCTTGGTAACCTTAGTGGGCAGATAACGTTCACTGTCAAACCTCCGCTTCCTGCCTGATTTGGGGATTTCAATCTATCGACTTCTTCCCCAAAATCTACCAAGTTTCCATTAATTTTGTGAAATCGAATTGAAATTGATATGCAAAAGCTTGGCGGTTGCGTTGGAGAATGCTGGAGTGGATTCACGGGATGTTTAGTAAGAAGAAAGCAGGTTGATCCAACTGTCACTAAAGCCGAGAGTTTTCAGTTGGCAAAACGACTCTCTGTTATTGATCTTATCGCCATTGGTAAATGTTTAATTTTACTTGTGTATCTTCACGTATGTTCATCTATCTATTACTGCTTACTCTTTGATCATTCGTATCCAAGGGAAATCTACCTAGGGTTTTTATTGATTTATACTAGTTGTAAGGTTCTCATGGCGTTATGTTTCATGATTCTGCTATGATATTTCCATTGACAGAGAGTTGTAATATCGGCTAAACTTGAGAATGAATAGAACTTGAAGATTTAAACTTTGCAGCTTCTTTAACTCGTTCCACATGAAGTTTAAAGAAGTCTTATTTCAAATAATATATCAAAAAAGATATCCACTAAACTATTTTAATGGTACACACTAATTTTCAATCGGATAATTAAGAGTACTCAATAACTAGAATGTATGTTTTTGTTATGATAACTGTACTAGAAATTAGACCAAAATTTAGTTTTATAAATCCATTTACCTAAATGAATTGCCAAAGGTTCTATGCGCATTTGTGGTCGATACTAGACTACTTGTAATATTGATATTTGTTTATAAGATTCCTTCTTGTTGCCTGTATTGGAGAATACATATTGATGATGTGTACATTCATATGTTTATGTATATATGTATGTATTATAGATGTGAGTGTATACTGCTCTTAATTGAATCGAAACCAATTTGTTTAGGAGTTGGAGCAACAATTGGAGCTGGAGTTTATATTCTTGTTGGAACAGTTGCTAAAGAGCAAACGGGACCCGCTATCACAATATCATTTCTCATTGCTGGAATAGCTGCTGGTCTTTCAGCATTATGTTATGCAGAACTCGCTTGTCGTTGTCCGTCAGCTGGGAGTGCATATCATTATTCATATTTATGTGTTGGTGAAGGGTAACCTTATATTTCATAATCTTTCAATATCATAATAAAATTAATCTATTTTTTAAATCATTTAATGGAACATCACGTTTTCTTTCTGGAATATGATATTTTGTAAAAACTTGTTTTGTTTTTTTTGTAAATGAACATTTTATCGCGTTGACTTCAGTGTTGCTTGGCTGATTGGTTGGTCACTTATATTAGAGTATTCACTTGGTGGAGCAGCTGTGGCTCGTGGCATATCCCCAAATATGGTACACATATTTTGCTATTTCTCTCTCTCTCTCTCTCTGTATATATATATATATAGATATAGAATTATAGATGTATGTGTGTGTAATCATGATCAAATAAGAACTCAAAGATATGTAAGAACTGTAAGAAAATGGCAAATTGGATTTTAATAACCCAAACTATTAATTTGGCCAAGAATAATCCCAACTATTACTTTTGTTGTCAAGGGATAAAAAAGTTCACTTGATTTACAATTAATATCTACTCGATTTGCTTAAATGTTTTCGTATTTTGTTTATGATTATCATTTTGAAGGAAATTGAGAGGAAATCAAGTAGAAGTCTTTGATAATTTTGTTATGGAGATTGCACTTGTCTATGAAATTGATAGTTGGGATTATTGTTTGTCAAATTAGTAGTTCAGATTATTATTGACCAATATGTTATAGTTCGGATTATTAAAAGCCAATTTCCCAAAAATTAATCATAATTAAATTTGGATCATATAAGTATAACAAATTTACAAAGTTTAGAATTTTGATATTTTATATGGTGGTTGATAAAATTTTGATTTTTGATGCATTAGAGTGGATAGTTTCACAATTTTATGTGTGTATATAGGTCTTGTCTAGATGCACACATCATCATCATCATCATCATCATCGTACTCAGTATATCCCACCTAAAGATAGGGTCTGAGGAGGGTAAGATGAAGACAAGCCTTACCCCTACCCCGTAGGAATAGAGAGGCTGCTCCGAAAGAGACCCCCGGCTCATGATGCCTGATTAACGTTCATCCCAATGCTTTTAACGTTATTTTCACAAAAATAAGTAAAATAACGTTAAAACTAGTGCAAATTTACTTTTGCCTCACGAGAGTCCACACATATATACATTATATGCGCGCAACGCAAACGGGGCGTTTCTAGATGCACACATAAAAAATGTGAATATGTTGACTTTCTTCTGTGGAGAATTCTTATCAAACATTTAAATAGGGATACGCGATTTTAAATTTTGATTTTTTTCGTCTTGAACATAAAATTTTGATTAGTAAGATATTGTTATTACTTTTGTTGGTGTGTATATATACGTTTTTATGTGTGTGTGTGTATATATATACTTCTAATTTTTCTTTCATAAATATCAGGCATTGTTTTTTGGAGGCCAAGATAATTTGCCTGCTTTCTTAGCTCGACCAACTGTTTTTGGAATTGTAGTTGATCCTTCTGCAGCAATTTTAGTTTTTATTATAACTGGATTACTTTGCACTGGAATCAAAGAGGTACTCTTTTGACATATTTTTTTTCTTTCTAGAAATTTATTATCTTTTTTTCTCTTATCATATTGATTTCTAATTTGATTAAATGCTTGTTTTCTAGAGTTCACTGGCACAAGGCGTAATTACAACAATTAATGTTTTAGCCTTGCTTTTCATCATAGTAGCTGGTGGATATGTAGGTTTCAAGACTCAATGGGTTGGATATAGTATTCCTGGCGGGTAATATATTTTTAATTTAATTTCTATAATTTGAAAAATTATCTTACGAAAAAAAAAGAAAATAATAATAAAAAAAAATAAAAAATCTTCAGGTATTTTCCTTTTGGATTTAATGGAGTACTTGCTGGTTCTGCGACTTGCTTTTTCTCATATGTCGGTTTTGATGCAGTCACAAGCACTGCCGAAGAGGTAACTAGTGTAAATAACTTTATTAACTGGAAATGAATATAAAATTATTGATCATTTTGTCTTGATAATATTTATTTAATATTTTATTTTTATAACAGATGGTGAATCCTCAAAGAGATTTACCTATTGGAATCGGTGTATCACTGTTTACATGTTGTGTTTTATATATGCTTGTATCTGCTGTTGTCATTGGGTTGGTTCCATTTTCTGCATTAGATCCAGATACCCCGATCGCAATGGCTTTTGCTAGTTATGGGATGAATTGGGCAGTGTAAGCATGCAATTACTTAGTTTTTCTGTGTAATTTATTAAATTTTAATTTTTAAAACATCACCTGATTGCAGATATATTATAACAATTGGAGCTGTTACAGCTCTTTGTGCTGCATTAATCGGTGGAATCCTTCCACAGGTATGTAGTATTTATTTTTTAAATTAATACCAACATTGGTTAGTTTTTATGCAATTTGTTATGTAAAAAAAACCCTTTGCATGTAAACAATCTTCTGGATTCTTTTACTCATTTTATATTATATTCTTGCATATTTCAGCCACGAATCCTGATGGCAATGGCTAGAGATGGTTTACTACCATCTATCTTTTCAGATATAAATAAACGAACACATGTTCCAGTCAAGAGTACAATTGCAACCGGTATCTTTATCGCTTTGCTGGCATTTTCCATGAATGTTGACCAATTAGCAGGCATGGTAAGTTCAAATTATAAATTATTTTCAAACAGTAAATTATCCTTTAAAACGGTAAGTACAAGATATTATTTCACTTTTCCTGCAGGTTAGTGTGGGCACATTACTTGCATTTACTGCAGTAGCAGTATCAATCTTAGTACTCAGATATATTCCTCCAGATATCACCATCATCCAATCACCAACAACAGAATCAACTGATTTAATCTCATCAGAATTCAATCATGATATTACAGATATTTATACTGAAGATAGTGGGACCCGTTACCATACTCATAAAGGTGCAGCCAATGTATGCTTCATTTCTCATATTGTCTTTTCTTTTATTCTTTTAGCTTCTTCCTAAAACATATTACAAACTCTTTTTCCTCATTAATTTCTTTTTAAATGTTATTGCTTTTTATAATAATTTATTTATTTTTATTGCAAAGACGAAGGACGTGAAGCGAGGAGACGAAAGATGGCTGGTTGGAGTATAGCAGTTGTTTGTGCAGGAGTGCTTGTGCTTGCATCTGCTGCTTCAGCTATAAACATTCTCATGTATGTATTTAATAATGTTGATGTTTATTATGTTAATTTCATGCTTTATAATAAATTAATAACTAATTAATATGTGTCATAAATTTTGAAGTTGATTATTTTTCATAAATTGAATATTATCAGTGTTCCTCGCGTCATATTATGCGGTCTAGGAGGTGTTGCTTTTTTATCAGGTTTGACCGTGTTGACCTGCATAGATCAGGATGATGCTAGACTCACCTTTGGAGAAACGGGAGGTCGGTATGCGTACAACATGTTGTGATTATCAATTTTACTGCTTTTATATGGTTAAATGTGATTATCATTATTGGATTCGTACAATATTTCTGTAGATATCTAAAATTAAAAAGAATTTTGATTCTTTTTGCAGGTTTTCAGTGCCCATTTGTGCCCTTCTTGCCTGTTGCATGTATTCTTGTGAACACCTATCTTCTTATTAATCTCGGGTACGTGGGTCCTACATACCGTCTGAAACCCCTCAAAACACTAGCAATATTCTTTTGTGTCATACTTTAACCTAACGGGATTTTTTTTATAAAATGCAGAGTTGGTACATGGATCCGAGTGTCGGTGTGGCTGGTGATTGGTGTATTGGTCTACTTATTCTATGGAATGAAACATAGCTTACTTGTAGATGCTGTGTACATGCCATTAGCGCTTGAAAACGAACCCGAAAATCGTGAGATTATTTCATAGCACTCACAATTTTTGTAAAGATTACATCCGACTCGTTTTCATCATGTTTCTTTCTAAGCTATGTAAGTATTTATTGTTGTGATTTGTGTGTTATGTAGAGATCCTCTTTGTCAATTGATGGGGGGATAAAACCCTATTGTTTCTTAAGAAGTAGATTATTAATAGTGAGCATGGGACCATGGGTCTCCAACACTTGGTAGCTTTGATAATCCATCCAATATGTTATCTTGGATATATGATCTTTGATATTGAAACTATAAGAATGTATAAAATCACTTTTGAGAATGTATGTTTATGATGTGTTTTGGCATGGAAAGAGGTGGATATTAAGCGCGTGGTTCAAATGAAAGTATAAGATCCACAACCAAAAAGGGACGATGATTGATCTAGTATGTTCAAGTATAAGATCCCAACCAAATAGGGATGATGATTGATCTAGTATGTTCAACCCTAAAGGTCGTTATGTGACATGACCTAGATAGGTTTTAGTTGTGAAAACAACCTTTTTTTGCATATATGCAAAGTAAGGATGCGAGGCTGAAGCTGGCCCGCGTCTCATGTGAGGCTAAGACATGCATAAGCTTCATGCATTGGGTTTGCCTCATTCTATTTGACTGTTATTATTTATATTATATTTTGTTTTTTATCTTTATTTTTATATAAAATGACACTCATATATCTATGTAGAACAATAATTCATAACAAAAAAAATTTCGTTTGACTAATACTAGTAGAGAAGTATTTTAAAAGATTAGGTTGGTTGGTTTATAGAAAAAAAAAACAATAAATTGTATCAACTTTAGCCATTCTATTTTTTGGATTATCAGGTCGTCCTATCGTCTCTGAGGATTTAGGTACCATATACGAGTTCGAAAAGGCCTATATATAAAAAAAATTCATAGGTCAACGATATTTGTGGTAAATAAATCAATAAACAATAATATTGTAGTAGAATGATGTTTTCACATAACTAAATGAATCGTACAAGGGCCACTTTTCTCAATGGTACCATGTGTATCTCTCAAATGGGAGATCCCACAAAGTGAGTTTCCTCCTAGATTATTGGGACGAGGTTGTCACGCTTTTAGCGAATTTCTAGGGAAGGCTGATGATATGTTCTTCATCGCGAGGCCGGTGCCGCGTTATTCGTTCCCAATATTAAAACAAATATAGTTGAGCTATTAGTATATACATAAGCTATGTAACTTATTACAAGGTGGTGGAGTTAAGGTCCGTCCCGATAAGACAAAATAAATGCTCGGAACCCATGGAAAAGTGTTCCATGACTGCAAGCCATAGAAGGCGATCCATTCTCAAAGTGATGGCCAAATACTATCAATTAGAAAATGAGAGTGGGACTGATGTCATGTCAACTACGTGTATTATTTCAACTTGACCCTAAATTTTTTAAAAGTATTGAAACTTTATGTAGAAAGAAGCTTATCCAAATAGAGGTTTGAAATCATACTTATGATGACATTGTCACAATAAAGACTTAATGGATTGGCACTCAGAACTATTAAGAATGAACTACTAGAGAATGTCGATTATGAAAATCTGATCAACAACTTGTGTACTGAAAATGAATAAAGAACAAAAAGGTCGCTCAAACTACACATCAACAGAAGTCAAAGGAGTATTCACGCCATTTACTGATATTTTAAGTCCACAAAGTGAAAATACCATCTTCGTCCCCTTTAACACAAAGCCTTAAACCCTTCTGTAACTTCACATTCAGTACGGGCGGTTGTCAAGCTCTTCGCCGCCACAAATCCATAAACCCTCCGGCGAGCCTCGATAAACCACGTCGGAAAGCCTTAAACTTTCCGGAGATCTTTTCTAAATCACGTCGGAAAGCCTTAAACTCTCCGGCGAGCTCCGCTAAACCACGCCGAAATGCTATCTTCACGAATAAAAAGCATGGAGAAATCTCAGAAGACCCACAGGTCTCGTCAATCTGGCCCATCCGCCAAGAAAAAATCGAATATTGATAAGAAGAAACGCGACATCACTGAAGAGAAGAAGCAAAACCCTAAGGTATCGATAACTTCATCAGTTTATTACTTGATTTTCTCATGACTCGTTGCAATTGTTATTGTCAATTGTTGATCCTGTTGAAATCTAGCCACAGTGTTAGCCATTTTCATGAAAAAAGGTTTAGTGTTGGACTGTTGTTGGTGAATTCATACCAATTTCTGAGTTTAAAGTAGCTCATATTACACTTAAAATTGAATATATACCATTTTGGACCGAATGTCAATACATAGCAAGTGTAATTGCAACTATATTTAAATGTTAATACCATCAATTTGAGAACAATGACAGACTTTGATATGAAATGCAGGCATTTGCTTTTAATTCAAAGGTGAAAGCTCAACGTCTACAATCACGTGCAGTTGAGAAAGAACAACGTCGGTTACACATTCCAACTGTTGATCGTACCACAGGGGAACCTGCCCCTTATGTTATAGTTGTTCATGGACCTCCTCAGGTTGTCATCAAACTTAATTAATGATTAATTGAAAGTAATTCATGTTAAAAAAAACTTAATTTCAATTTTAATATTGCTCATTAGGTTCAGAAATGTCTTACATTTCATGTGAATATATTAAACTTATAGTGTGATTAACTGTGGTTGTAACATATGCATTATAGGTTGGAAAGTCTCTACTTATAAAGTCTCTTATTAAGCACTACACGAAGCATAATATATCAGAAGTAAAAGGTCCAATTACTATCATATCAGGTACGTGTATTAGAAGCTATAATGTATTTAATTTTTTCTTCAACATTCATAAAGTTCGAGACACCAACTTCTATGTTTTGCATTAGGCAAGCAAAGGCGACTACAATTTGTTGAATGCCCAAATGATATCAATGGTATGATTGATGCTGCTAAATATGCTGATCTTGCACTTCTGCTAATTGATGGAAGTTACGGTTTTGAAATGGTGAGTTTTTGATTACTGATTCTGTTTTGAAATTTGTAGTTTTTTAGTTGATGTAAAATTCTTTTTGCAGGAAACATTTGAGTTTCTTAACATAATGCAAGTTCATGGATTTCCTAAAGTTATGGGTGTTCTTACGCATCTTGATAAGTTTAAGGATGTTAAGAAACTTAAAAAGACGAAACAGAGACTTAAGCATCGATTCTGGACAGAGATTTATGATGGAGCCAAATTGTTTTATTTATCTGGTCTAATTCATGGAAAGTAAGCTGCTTAATGCCTATTTATATGTTTACTTATTTTTATTGAGCTTTTTTTGGTGTTTTCGACTTATTCCATTTTAATGGGTCGACTTAGATCATGTTTTACCCCATAATTTGTAAAATTATAAAGATTAGCTACAAAAATAACACATCACAAGTATTGAAGTGGTTGAAAGTCGCCTGAATATTATTTTGACGAATACAACTTAATTTCTCCTAAATAATTTCATCAAATTTATTGAAAATTGTATAGTTCGTTTTAATCATATTTCAACAAACTAATTATTTATTAAAAAAATAGTGTATTGGGTCAACTTGAACTGTTTTGACCCGTACAAAACTACCCAATTTATTGACCCTTTTGCAACTGTTTAAAATCACCTACTTCCCCATTACAAGTTTATGAGTTGATACAATGATACACTCTTATTTAACTCTATATTAATATATAAACAGGTATGTCAAACGTGAGATTCATAATCTTGCAAGGTTCATTTCTGTTATGAAATTTCATCCTCTTTCTTGGAGAACATCTCATCCGTACGTTTTAGTGGACCGTTTTGAAGATGTCACACCTCCGGACAAAATCTCCACTAATAAAAAATGTGATAGAAATGTGACGGTATACGGTTATTTGCGAGGCTGCAACATGAAGAAAGGAACCAAAGTGCATATTGCTGGTGTTGGAGATTATAATGTGGCGGGTCTAACGGGTCTTTCTGACCCGTGCCCGTTACCGTCAGCTGCAAAAAAGAAGGGTTTACGTGACAAAGAGAAACTGTTTTATGCACCTATGTCGGGATTAGGGGATTTATTATATGATAAATATGCTGTTTATGTAAACATTAATGATCATTTAGTGCAATACTCTAAAGTGGGTGATGATGATTCTTCCCGAAAAGGTTCTTACTTTTTTACGTTTGTATTTTATTAAAAAAGTTTATTTATATTTTTGTAGTGTGAACTGATGTCATATTGTTTACAGGAACTGAGAAGGATGTAGGTGTAGATCTTGTGAAATCATTACATAACACAAAGTATACTGTTGATGAGAAGTTGAATAAAAGTTCTATAAACTTATTCAGCCAAAAAAGTAATAATTTAAGTGAAATTACAAATGATGAGGAGGAGGATGATGATGATGATGATGACGAAGATCATGTGAAGCATGATAAATTAGTTGAACCTATTGAGGAACTTGATACTGTTGATTCTGATGATGAAAGTGATGACTCAGCAGAAACAGGAAGCCCTAAATCAAAAAATGATAAAAAACAGACACGTGCAGATAATAAGATTGAAGAAGAACGTGAGTTTCATGAAGGAAGGATTAGGAGAAAAGCAGTTTTTGGGAATGAAAGCGAGCCTGATGATCAAGAGGTAATACTTGTTTTGATAATTCTTTTAATTCAGTTTGTTTGTATTTTTTACTCTTAATTATCTAATGAAATTTGTATATATTTGCAGGCCAGTGATGAAGATGAAGATGATGAAACAGAGAATGATAACTCAAATTGTGTATCATCTGATGAAGATGATGAAGATGAAGAAGAAGAAGAAGAAGATGATGATGATAATGTAGAAGGTACACTTTAAATCTCAAGTTTTTACTAATTTAAAGTTGTTTATAATTTCCGCAATGTAAAGCATGAGTTTTTATGAATTTTGGGTTTTGTTATTACTATAGAGAATATGGGAAATGCTTCAAAATGGAAAGAATCGTTGCTTGAAAGGACAATTTCAAGAAAAACCACTAATCTAATGCAACTTGTGTATGGAAAGTCTGAAACAAAACCTAATGATTCATCTCATGAAGACGACATTGATGCTGATGTAAGCGATGACGATGATGGTGATTTTTTCACACCCAAAGATGAAGGAAAAAAGGTTTGGTCTATTTTCATGCTGTTTATTTATCAGTTTTGGTTCTAATGTCTTCTTGACCATTGACTTTCATGCCCAATTTGTTACAGAAATCAAGTAAAGGATTCGAGGGAGATGAAGTAAATGGCGATGATAGTTCAAAATTCGCCAACTTTGATAACATCAAGGACTGGAAAAACGGTGAAATAATTGAAAGTATTCGTGATCGGTTTGTAACCGGTGATTGGTCAAAGGCTGCTCAAAGAGTGAAAGCTGCTGAGGTGGCGAATGATGATGATGATGATGAGGTTTTTGGTGACTTTGAAGATTTGGAAACAGGTGAGAAATATGAAGGTGATAAATCAGGCGACAATAACAAGGATATTGATGCTGCTGTTGAGGAAAGAAGACTTAAAAAGCTTGCACTTCGCGCAAAGTTCGATGCTAAATATCCTTATTGATTCCACTATCGCTTTTTTAAACACGAGCATATTCTGTTTCTAACAATTTGATTTTTATGGGGGCAAAATGGGAAATAACCAATTTCATACCTGCTGCAACAAAACTGATTAGTTATAACTTTATTAAATAAAATTTCCCAAAAGCTTTGTGATTATTACAACCATCAAACGATATCACATTCATGATACTTTTACAGACTGTTTAGTTACAGTTTATCTGATTTATTTATTTTTTTTTGTTTTTTTTTAAAATGATTTGTTAAATTCTAGAAGATGTTGCTTTTGTGCCCTTAATTACTTTATACATTCAATGGATCTGAATCACCGGATGAGGATGATGAAAAGAACCACAAAGGCAAGGATAAAAGCCAAACCAATGAAGTTGGTTTCATCGAGAAGGTAAAATAAAGTTTTACTTTTTTGAATAATTATTTTTAAGTTTAGTTTTCTATTATTCATCATGGGGTCCCGCAGTTGAGAGAGGAAGCTGAACTTCAGAGGCAAAGAAATATAGCTGAACTGAATGATCTAGATGAAGCCACACGGTTAGAAATCGAGGGTTACCGCACAGGAACATACCTCAGATTGGAAATTCATAATGTCCCATATGAAATGGTTGAACATTTTGACCCTTTTCATCCAATTCTTGTTGGTGGAATCAGTCTCACTGAGGAAAATGTCGGATACATGCAGGTTAGAAATTTTAGTTATATTTTTACTTTTTTTTTATTTAATTTGTTAATTCCATTTTCATTTCTTAACATTATAATGTTTTAATTTGTTACAGACGAGGTTTAAGCGTCATCGATGGCATAAAAAGGTTTTAAAAAATAAAGATCCAATAATTGTTTCTATTGGTTGGAGGCGTTACCAAACACTACCTGTTTATGCAATTGAAGACGTGAATGGTCGACATCGCATGCTTAAGTATACTCCTGAACATATGCATTGTCTTGCCATGTTTTGGGGCCCACTTGCACCCCCAAACACCGGGGTTGTAGCGGTTCAAAATTTGTCAAATAATCAGGTTAGTTAGCTTCTTATGATTTATAATAGTGTGTTTTTTAAATGTTAACTCATTATAGATAAAAACGCAACCCAAATTGTCATTCATTCATAAATGGATTATAATTGCCACACTAGTAATGCTACAAATTATTACTTTATACAAATTTGAATTTTGCGGGATTAAATTGGTGTAATATTATTTTTTCAGTCATCATTTAGAATCACAGCAACAGCAGTTGTACTAGAGTTCAATCACGCTGCAAAAATCGTTAAGAAAATAAAACTAGTTGGTGAACCTTGCAAGATTTACAAAAAAACCGCACTTATTAAAAAAATGTTCACATCCGATCTTGAAGTCGCGCGTTTTGAAGGTGCATCTATCCGTACAGTTAGTGGAATTCGTGGACAGGTCAAAAAGGTAATTTCTTATTTCTCATAATGCATGATTAATAATAATATCTTTATATTTAAAAAAATAACTGTTACTTACAAGTGTTAGATTTTGTACAGGTTGGAAAGATTGAGCTTGGTAATAAGCCTAAAAAGAAAGGAGGACAAGTTGAAGAAGGAATAGCGCGATGTACTTTTGAAGATAAAATATTAATGAGTGATATTGTTTTCTTGCGCGCTTGGACTCAAGTTGATGTCCCGTGTTTTTACAATCCTTTAACAACCGCATTACAACCACGCGGTGAAACGTGGCAAGGTGTCAGAACAGTATCAGAGTTGAGGCGTAGTAATAATCTTCCTATTCCCGACAACAAAGATTCACATTACAAGGTATTCAATCATTACATAATAATCATGAAACTTACACACTTTTTTTAATATAATTATTATTCTGACAGCCAATAGAAAGGCCAATAAGGAAGTTTAACCCGATTGTCGTCCCAAAATCATTACAAAGCGCGCTTCCGTTTCGGTCAAAGCCGAAGGAAACAAAGCCGAAGAAGGATAAAAGAGCGGTTATTCCTGAACCACATGAACGAGATGTTCATAAACTCGTTCAACATTTACAGCTAATTAGACACAATAAGGTATGATTTTTGCTTCTCATGGTCAAATAGTAAATGAAATAATATATAATTTTGCATGCCAATAATTGTTTGTCATAGTGTTTTAGCATGCCTTTTAGTGATTGAAGCTGTTATAATTACATTACCACATGTTGTAATTTTTATAATTATTTAATCTAATTGATCAGAAGTAAAATATTGTTTACCGAACATAATTGATTTTGTGGTTATTGGATGGTTTGCAGTTGAAACAGCAGAAACTGAAGAAACAGGAGCAGAAGAAAAAGCATGATGCAGAGAAAGCAAAGGAAGAACTGGTTAACAAAAAACGTCAGAGAGAAGAAAGACGAGACCGATATCGCACACAAGACAAGTTACAGAAGAAGATGCGCAGAGAATAATGAGTTATTTTTATTGTTTTTTTGGGATAAAATCCAAGATGAGTTTTGTTATAATTCAAAAAGATACTGCGAGGTTATATGAAGCTGAATTTTGATTTTGTCAGTAGTTAAATATGAAACTTGTATGATAACATTTTGCAGTGTTACTTGATTAGTAGAATTTCATTCAAATCTTTTACGTCATTGAATTTATGAATTATTTAATGTTTGAATGCTCCCCATACGTATAAGATTACCTCCAATGCTAGGACAAGGTTTGTGAGAAGGAATCTGACATGACATTATCTGTTACCTTTTTTATTTGAAAAAAAAAGTATTAATAACCACTTTCTGTTTTTTAAAAACAATATGAACATACGTACAATGGTTTTGAGTCAAAAGAAAACGGGTATGAAAATAGATCAATCCAACGCATTCATTTTGAATAATTAACGTAACGATGAATTTAATATCTTGATGCATTGATGAGTTGAAGATGAGACGGAGGTGTATCCTGTATGTGGGAAGATCTCACTCATTTACTTTTGTAAACACAAATGGTTGGTAATGCTTCATATACAATCACACTATGTGTTAGGGACCATTGTAATGCTTTATGGAAGAGAAAAAGAAGGTGATGTGTTGTAAATGTGGAAAAGCGATACGGTGTGAGAAGTGTGAGAAATTGAAATTACCACTCTTACCCTAAAAGGCTTACAATGAATAAATAATATTAAAGGGCATTTAGTTTAATGATCACGCTACATCTGCGGTGCGCGCATATAATATATATATGTGTGGGCCATCGAGGGGCAAAAAGTAAAATTGCACTAGCTTTAACATTATTTTATTTATTTTTGTGAAAATAAAATTAAAAGCGTCGGGTTAACGGTTAATCAAACATAATGAGCCGGGGGTCTCTTTCGTAACAGTCTTTCTATTTCTACGGGGTAGATGTAAGGCTTATATTCATGTTATCCTACCTAAAGGTAGAATATACTGACTACGATGATGATGAATATATTTAGCTTAATGATAGTTGTGTTGAGATAATCACTGATGATTTAATATTGAAGGGTATTTGGATTTAACAACAGTAATAATACCGATGATTCCAACTTCCAAGTCTCGCGATAAATAATAAATAAATTTTGTTTTATATGTAGCTTTAGACAATCGTTAAGCTAATATAAAGAAAAAATATTACATTCGACTCTGCTAAAGTTCGACACTTAAAACCAATTTTCAAGCAAATCATTCCGATAGAACAGAGCCATGACCGACGATCACCACCGGCAAAATCCCCAAAACCTTCAACCTGAAAACCCTAGGGTTAATGGTGAAATCGGAGGGAGCAAGAATCATTTCAAGCCAAATTACCCGAACCCGCCGGAGATATCGAACCCGGATGCAGCAACCCTAAGGGACCAGTGGAAATACGCCATCAGACAGTACAGCAAATGGTACTCGCATGCTTGGGGCACCGCCATACTCGCCGGAGTTTCGTTCTTCGCTCTCGGTTGGGTTATTAAAGGCGGTAATCCCATCCCGTCGTTCCATCAAAACGACGACGCTTCTCGGGAGTCCCCTCTTCCGACCGATAATTCTGCTGATGCCAACAAAACTCACTGAATTCGTCTTGAGTCGGGTTGATTGTATTTGCTGCTCTTTTGATTTTATATTTGCCCTACTTCACATCGAGTTGTTTCTTGTGTTTGGAGATTGTAATAATAAATTTTGTTTGAACTGGTATGAAACCAATCATGAAAATCATTAGAAACCTCTGGCTGCTGTCAATACATCACTAACACTGTATGCAGTGGCGGATCTAGACATTTTAGTTTGCGGTATCTTTTTTTCAAAAAAAAAAAATTATCACGTACATTCAGGTTAATAAAAAAAAATTAACAAAAAAACACTAATAATTTAGGCTAAAAACGTACCTAATATTCGGTAAGGGGTCTCAAAAATTTAATTTAGCGGTCTCCAGATATATAAAACGAACTTTTTTTTTTACACTTCGGACGAAAAATTGAGCGGTCTCCCGGGAGACCCCTACTGATACACTAGATCCGTCCCTGTATGCAGAGGTCATATGAGGATGACGAACATGGTTTTACCACCCGCATGAAATGTTGTTTGTCAATTTATAAGACGCGTATGATTTGTTTGATTGACATTGAAACAATTGATATGACGATCGATAAATTCATAAGATGATCATTTTCTGTCACGGCCTCAAATCCGATTATTTGATTTGTTAATAATTAGATATTCATGACTCATGAGTAAAATGTGTTTATCCGAACATCAATAATCTGAAGGTTTTTGATGATTTGCAGTTGGTGCAACAGAAACTGGAGAAAAGGGGATGAGAAGATGGAGTATGATTCTGGGAAAGCAAAGAAAGAAATGGTCACAAAAGCTAAGAAGTAAATTTGCAGACAGGGTTTTGTATTACTTTTATTATTAGCAACTTTTTACAAGTTTTTTTTTTTTTTTTTTTTTTTTTTTTTTTAAGTTTGTAACAATGGGATACAATTGAATACAAAGTTGTTCTTTGTATAATTTGAAGTTATTCTTTGAAATTCGGATATATATAAAACAGTTTCAAAGCTTAAACCGACACATAAGATGAGTTTCAACTTTGGGTTCGAGCTTGTTTAAACTCGAGAGTTTCTATAGAATTACTCAAAGTGGCTAGATCAACTCAAAGTGACTATTAGAAAGGATAAAATATAATTTTAGTTAAATCGGACATATAATACTATTTTTAAGGATAAGAGTAAAAAATAATAGTTGATTTTATACATTGATTCCGTTAGTTCGCTTATTTTGTATGCAACTATAATCGAACCATAAGAACCAGTTACAAAAGAAAACCATAAACCATCGATTTATCAAGTGATTTGCATTTTTTATCAGATGTTTTCGTTTATGATTAAGGCGTTTGGTTTTCTTTCTCAACCCTAGTTTCAGCAGCCACTTGGATGATTAAAAACATTCAACATCTCAAACATTACAACAATGCCGAAATATAAAAAAACATTACCCGTTCTATAATCAGAAAATAAACCAAATGAATACAAACAACAGTTGTTCATCCACGAGGAAACATCAAACCACCACACAATCGGCAATTTTTAATCCGTTTGCATAGCTCCGGAGTGATACTTCTCCAAATCTGCATCCAGATCTTCAGCAGATACCTTTTCACCACGTTCTCCGCCTCTGCCTCTTCCTCTACCCCTGCCGCCTCTACCACCACCGCCACCACCACCACCGCCACCTCGTTGTGCTCTCATTGTTTGACCACCACCTCTGAGTCTTCCCATCACCCCACCTCTGTATTAATGGTTATCAGTCAATATGAATATAAAAGATGAAAACTATGAAATCAGTAAAATTAAGTGTCAAATGATCAAAATTGAAAATTAATTTCATACTCACGACAGCAAAATTGATTATCGACACAGTTTCAACTTTCAAATAAAAACAGTTGAATAATTAAGAACCAAAATGGACTATTTTGGGCTCTTTAAGCAAATTTCAATGAAATTGTTTGCACAATTTATTCGTTCAATGATAAAAAAATGGTACTTAATTATTTAATAATTCTTGCTGGCTGTTCAAAAAATATATATATATATAAATATGTATACTATTTAATAATTATAGTTTATACCCACCTCACTAATTCTTTAATTAAGAACTAAATGTACCTCATATCATTATTTTTCCATTTATACTTCTTATTGTTAATATGCAATAAAAAAATTCACTGGAATTTGGGATGATAATTTTTAGAAAATCACAGGAACTTTTTCCTTTTAACTACATGTATTGTGTACTAACACAGTAATTATAAAAGAATATTATCACAATTACTCACTTTTTTTTTCATTAATCAGTTTTTATATACAGTAGGTAAGACAAGGTGTATGATAATAATAATATAAATACCTTCTGGGTGCACCATTTGGGTTGCCATTAGCAGCATTTGGACCACCATCATTTCCCATGTTTGTTCCAACTAAATCAATCTTCATAGGTTTTCCATCTAATTGAACATTATCATATCTCTTGATCGCCGCTTCTGCATCTCTACGCCTCGAAAACACTACTTCTGCAGTTCCCTTTATAAAAAAATTTCCAACAATTATAAAAAATTGTTTCTTAAAAGAATGAGAGTATTCTAAAACTCAAATCAGTACCTTCGATCTGCCACTTCTATCGTAGTGTATTGTTGCACGTTTCAGGTCACCAACCTCTGCAAAAAGCTCCTGCAAAAAATCCCAATCGTTTAACCATGAATTGTTGCTTTGTTAGGAGTATTATATATAAGCATTTTACATTTTACAAATTCAATTATCCAAAAGGTGGAATCTTTCTAGTCAAAACCCACCAATTAAGACTAATATTCCAGCATAAATCCTACAAAATTACCTTAATATCCTCATTGGAAACTCCATAATCCAAGTTAGATACAAGAAGTTTGGTGCCAGTTTCTATTCCTGAAGCAACTTGGTTTGATCTTGCAGTTGCAGCATGACCTTCATACATGTCATGTCCCCATGTTGTATCTGGTGCTTCAACCTGTAACAATAAAAATCACATAAATATAAACTTATTCATTATAAAAGTTCAAATTTTTAACTCATGCACACATCACACTAAATATTCAAAACAACGTATCAACAAATCCTATAAGCTTTAAAAAAAATTAACTTGTCAAAAATCCCAATTAGACATATCTCTAACATTAAACATGAACTGAGTATTAGCTTACACCATTAAAATGATAAGATCTTACTTATGTGAGATCTAGTAACCGTTGGAAACACGAAATACCTGTCAATCGACTAGAAATTCATTATGAATTAACTATCTCTAAAACCAATAATGAATTGAAGTTCAATTTCCGCCAATAAGTTGATGAGATCTAGCTTCTAAACCCAAAATGTCTGCTAATCGAATAAAAAAATATAAGTTGAATCAAAATTTTTGTACCTTTTGAGCGCCATATGGCGTTGAACGCTTGGAAGCACGATTGGGTAAACGGCGAGAGGGTCCAGGGCCAGAATTACGACCTCTGGATCTAGGGTTTTCAGTACCTCTTGATTTCTTGTTCATCTTGATCATATCGTCGAGTGACATGTCCAAATTAGACATGATTTATCGATTGGTATGAAACCCTAAAGGATTTTGAGCAGAGGTTTGAGTTTTGGTGGTAGGGTTCAGTTCAGTTCCGCAAACAAAGCCCCGGCTTTACATCAGCAGCAATCGACTATCAAAATCTTACATGACTTTACACTTTGACCCCTTGAATTTTTTTAATTCATTTTGGAGCATGGTTTTTTATTTTTGTCATAAGTTGTCCCTCAACTTAACGATCTTATGAAGATTAGGATGGTTTGTGTTTCTTAAGAGTTGTTTGGTTACCAAAACATTTTTAAAATATGAAAAAATAAATAAGCAAAAAATATATCATATTTTAAACACTAACAATTTACACTGTATTGTGATCGCATAAAATATGATTAGGCTATACGTTTTGATTCATGATTTAAACCACTTTACTAATTTGTCAACTGAAAAACCATGTACATCTACTATGATTGCATATACTATAAATTTGGACATCATTGCATGTTTTATAATTTAGTTAATAAATTGGCGTCTGCTTGTTCTCTTTTTAAGTGACCCGTCTAGGTTTGAGTCTTCACTTGCTTCTTTTATTACTTTTGTAAATTCCATAAGGTGTCATCTTCCTGACTTCGTTATCCATCGTAATCTCTTTGCTTAACCGTCTAAAACTGCCTTTAAAAAATCAATCACGAGAATAACATGTTTTTGGACTATTGACTTGACTAGTCAATTTAAACAACATAACCAATTTCTTTATGTTTTCCCGAACCATGAATACCGGTTCATCTGACTAATTATTTCTTATGTTTTATGAAAATTGCCAATACACTGACTTGTGTCACGATGTATATTATACAAAGAGAACCTAAATTAAAGAGGATGGAGACCAAACTTGTATGAAAATAATGGGTAAAATGTAATTGTCAATCTTATTAACATTTAACCTTTAATGGGCTGGATCCAAGTAGTTTCGGCCCAACTAGCCCATACTCACAATCTTATAAACCACCCTAATCTTTATACACAAACCCTAGCTAGACACTATCTTTTCATCATCGTCGCCGGAGCAAAACCAGCCAGCCGCCGAGAACCATGGGTCGTGTACGTACCAAAACCGTCAAGAAATCTTCACGCCAGGTAATTGAACGTTACTACTCGAAAATGACTCTCGATTTCCACACGAACAAGAAGATCTTGGAAGAAGTTGCAATCATCCCGTCAAAACGCCTCCGGAACAAGATCGCTGGATTCTCAACTCACCTGATGAAGCGGATCCAGAAAGGTCCAGTTAGAGGCATTTCGCTTAAGTTACAAGAGGAAGAGAGAGAACGTCGTATGGACTTTGTTCCTGATGAATCCGCCATTAAAACGGATCGGATTGAGGTTGATAAGGAGACCATTGATTTGCTTGCATCTTTGGGAATGAGTGAGCTTCCTGGTATTGTGCTTAAGGAGGATACACCATTGGTTTCTGCAACGATTCCCGGTGGTTATGGTGGTGGTCGTGGTGGATTTGGAGGTGGAGCTGGAAGGAGGTACTGAGAGAAGAATGGTACTGTTTGCAGTTTTACATTTTCTATATGTTTTCTGTTAGGGTTTTGGATAATTATGTTATGATTTCTATGTTTTATTTTTAATTGAAGTCCAACATTTAAAAACTTCTGCTTTGTGATATTATCATGTGTTTTTGTGTTGATCCCTGTTCTTTATTGAGTTTTTAATGTTTTGACTGTTAATTAGGAAATTTTGATTCATTTTCCGCTAGCTAAGATGAACTAACTTGTCTAATTTCTTTTGTGATTTCGTTTACCAATTGTCAATACAATCAATAATTTAACGATTGCATATATTGATTTAGAATAGACAGTTTATTTCCTTGATTGTGTTGCAGTTTGGTAGTTGGTGATCTTGATTGGGTTAATAAATAGTTAACTTGTTTTCAAGATCAAGTATCATCCTTTAGCAATTATCTCACAAAACTTGCAATGGTTCTTCATTCTTGTTTCAAAACTTATTTTTTAAGGTCAATAGAAATAGCATAATTGGTTAAAGTTTTTCTACCCATATTCTATATCAACTGTTTATTCTATGGATATCTTACAAAGAATGGAGGTTTCTTTACTCCAAATTGGTTTGCACCCTTTAGAAGGCTACAGGCACGTTATATGTTGTGTTATTCATGTTCCCATTGTCATGTGCATTTCATGTTAGTGTTTTAGAGGAAATTGAAGAAAACGAAAACTAAATCGGTATCCTTGATAAAATTGTTAAGTCGTTTTAAAACTTCAAAATCAAAACAATTTGGTGGTTCCCCAAGTTTTTTTATCAGATAAAACTCAATCAAAACTCAAATCGAAATTCAACAAGTATGAATCCGTGAGTAATTGTATGAAGCAATGTAATTTTGATTGATCAGATTCTTGAAGCGTGCATTGGCAAAGATTGACCAAAAAATTTGTTTCATATTTCATCTTGTGAAATTTCTAAATTTAGAATTGTTGCTTTTTTTATTGCATGTTTAACTATCTCGTCCCCGCTATGACACATTACATTCAAACAGGTGTGCACTTCACACCTGATATCGATTTGCTTAATTGCTATCACTTTCCAATTAAATTCATCGTAACACTCATAATGATCAACTTTACGAAGATCCATTGTATTCCGAAAGCCTGTAGCATTGGTCCCGACAAACCTCAATTTATTGCTTCCTCTTCACCAATAATACCTACTTCTTCAACTCGTTCTAAAAAAATGGGATTCCATGTAATAAGCTTGACTTATTCGATTAAACAAGTAAACAACAAATGGTTTTTTTAGTTAACAAAATAATAAAGATTGAGGCTTTTTACTTTTGCTCTTCTGGCAGATATGATAGCCGATGATTAACCTTTGTTATCGAGCTTGACTTTCTGAATAGTATCATTGTATGATACCAATCTCGATGTTTTCCCCTTCCATTTCGAGTCTTAACCTTTTTTTAATGGCCAACTAACACTTTTAAGCCCGGTCACTCGGGTAAACCCAGTGGCGAAAGGCCACCCATGCCTATGAAACGTATACAACGATAGGGACCTGGCCCGCCCACCATTCCAATGAAATCCACCAAAGGAAGACGCACTGCTGTAAAACCTCTGACTCACCTGAAAATGTTTAAGAGAGACTCCAACCATGACCTACACATTGGAAAATCAAGGGGTATCTAGGGGTATGCAACGGTTCCAGAACCGTCGAACCGAACCGAACCGAAATCTACCAATTCTTGGAACCGGAACCGAACCATTATAAATGTTAACGGTTCGGTTTCTTAACGATCCGTCGGTTCCTAAACGGTTTCAACAGAAGCGGTAGCAAACATGTTTTAACAACATGCAGAAAAAAACCTGCCCGAGTTTCATCAAAAAATAAACTATAATTCATCTGAAATTCAACCAAAACAATACGATTCATTGGTCTGGTTACTTTTTTTATCAATATGAATTTAGGCCTTTTTAAGGTGATCCGTAGACTAGGATATAACTACTAATTAGTATCGATATAAATTAACGGTTCCTAAAGGTTCTTTCAAAATACCCGATAAAAGAACCAGAACCGAAAATCCCCATATTCTAGAACCGGAACTGCTCACCCCTAGGGGTATCTACTCCCAAACTGATCTCTAGGGCTCATTGGTTTATTATGTGGTATTGGCTTTATTCTATGGGATAATGAACTTCAATTAAAGACCCCTTTTTTCCATTAAGTTTTGTAAAATGAAGCACGACGTATGTCATAAAAGAACTAATTAGAAGCCAAAGATAAAAGTTAAGGGAGTACAGAAATGATTTAAACTGAAGTATCTGTTATTAAAAGTACACAATAAGGGTTTGCACATCTAAAACTAAGGAAATAGATTGAACACCTAAAACTGAAAGTATCCTTGAAGGTCCTAGTCTTATGTGCAAACTAGAAAGTAATCAAGACCGACACTTATAACTAGAGGGCTAACAAAATGAGGATTAAAGTGATTGTGCTGGCAGTTTTTCATATAGTCAAAGAGTAACAAACTCAACAGCAACACCAATGGGAGATTATGTTGGTGACTTTAGAACAAGTAACAATGCTGTTAAGTTGTAACTTTTGTAATACTAAATTATTGATTATGCCCTTTTAAAATATACCAACTTGTTAGTATTGTCATTTGGCTTTAATAATTATTAGGAATGCCGGGGCTGTTTGTTTAGCTCTTAGCAGGGCTCTTAATGGTTCATACTTGTTACTGGTTCCTCACTTAATGGTTCAGATTGTTTATTTTGCAAGCAGATGTCTGAATGACTCAGACATTTGCCTCTGAATGTTTAAACGTTATACTGAGTCTGAATGGTTAAGACCTCTTATCTGAATTGGTCAGACATTTTCTTCTAAACGTTTAAGCATTATATTGGCTCTTAATGGTTCAACACTTAATGATTCAGAGTTTTTACTGGTTCAACACTTACCCATTCAGAAACTGTCAAACAGCTTCGTCGTTTTTTTTTGGAAAATATTACACAGGTCTTAACTTTTCTAGTTAACTTGAATGTGAAATGTCTATATTGTTCAAGTGACAAACTTGTAATATTAGTTTTTAAATGACAAACACTGTAATATCAATATTTAAAGGACGAAATCCGTAATTTATTATGTTTTGTTCATTTTTATTTTATAGATCTATCTAAAATGGTAATTACTTAACTAATCAAATAATTTTATTTATAAAATAAAAGTGAAAAAATGTATTAAAGAAAATAAAGTAAAAGAATATATTTCGTCAGTTAAATACTGATATTAGAGTATGTGTCCTTTCAAAACTAATGTTATAGTGTTTCTCCTTTGAACAATATAGACATTTCACACTCAAGTTACTAGAAAAGTTAACACCAGTTAGTTTAAAGGACTTAACATGTGTAATAGTTTAAAAAAAACAGAACATTCCTAATAATTATTAAAGACATAGGACAATACCAACAAGTTGATATATTTTTAAATGACATAATCAGTAATTTGTTCTTTTTTAATACAGATATTTGAAGCACCTTCCCTCTATTTGCCCCTCCACCTTCAAATAAATATTAAATCATACACACAAACATATAAAGACGTAGGCCGGTCCTGAGAACCTTATAAGATTTAGGGGCCCAGTGCGAGTGAAAAAATAAGCCCATGAAAGCAACCAATAGTTTATATATAGAAATGAATAATACGATAATTATTGTTATATTAATAATAATAATAATAAACCAATGTATTATACCAAAATAATATCATTTAAATGCCTAAATGAATTGTGAGACTCTCCTAGCATTTTTTGAAGCAAAACTCTCGATTAACTCCTCATTATCCATCTCGTCTAAGATAGCGTTCTCAATAGATATCATTGCCATCCAATAAGTCGTTCTTGTGACATTGTTGATCGTAAGTAGGAGTGGGGTGCTCAAAATATTTGAATCCGAATTATCCGAAATTCCGAATCCGAATTATCCAAAAATTCTGATTCGGATTCGGATATCGATTTTTAAAATTTTCGGATATTCGGATATCCGAAATATCCGAAATTTCGAATATTTCAATTTTCGGATATTCGGATAATTTTCGGATATTTTTTCGGATATTCGGATAATTTTCGGATATTTTTTGGATACTTCGGATCCGATTATTTTCTTTATTTTTTTTTAAATCATGAATTGATAAATATTTTTTCAAATTCGGATATCCGATTGGATATCCGAATCCGTATCCGAAATTCGGATACGGATTCGAATAGTGAAAAACAGGTATCCGAAATTTTGGATATCCGAACTACCAGATATCCGAACTTAAACACCCCTAGTAGGACTACCACAACTTTAATTTGAAAAGCTTCTTTCTATTGATGCCACTTTTACCAGAATAGTCAGCAAAACTCTATATGCAATTACTGCGTAAGGAAAAAATCCTACTTGCTTCAGACTGTTTAAAGCATCAAAAGGAGTGATAATTTCATCACATAAAAATGTCTCAAACAACTTTAACTACATATAAACTTCACCGGCATCAATATTCGATTCTTCTCCATACTTCAACGCATCTTGAAGAAGATAACAACACGACTTAAGATCATTTTCATCAAGTTGCTTCAACTTTTTAGGAAATAAGAACCAAATAAATTTTCACATTGACTTAAGATCATTTTCATCAAGTTGCTTCAACTTTTTAGGAAACAAAAAAACCAAATAAATACTATGCCGTTTGTGAACTAAAGAGTTTATTAGGCTTATTTCAAATTTTTAGTTGGGTTTATGTTTCAGTGAGTCCAAACTAACTCAAATAGACTTTTATATTTATACAGGTAAAAAATATTCACATTATTTCAGAAAATTATGGGCCGCTTTAATTTTTTGGTCATGGGTCCACCCTTCTAGAACAACCCTGTGTAAAGGTTAAGATTAATCGATTATTGTGTTCAATCTTCGAGCTGAAACCATACACAAGAAAGAGCCCAGAATCACGTTTTCTGTTTTCATTGTTGTAGGTGATAGGAAGATAAACAAGAGATAGTGGATTCCTACTTGAAACAAGTGGACCTTGGACCTTTTTTCTCGTTCATTTGCCTGATATGTAATGAATTTATTTTAGTTGACGGTTTTGTTTCACCTTATAATGCATTAAATGTAATGTGCTTTAACCGGTTTATCTCACAAAAGAACACTATAATGACTAGTTTACAAAAAGTCAAACTTACATACACAATAAAGTCAATCTTATTCAATAGTGTGGTCTTGAGAACTTAAAATGAAAGACAAACATCACCTCTGTCTCATCAGATGAGAGATAAAGAGACTAGTTTCAGAGAGACTTCGACTTAAAAAAACATCTATATGACGTGTTTTTAGTAATTAAACACAAGATGTAGATGAAAAAAATTTAAAAAAAGGGCAACTAAATACTTGTAGCTTTTTCTTGACCAATGTCTTTTAATAAAACATGTACCCAAAAACAGACTACTTGACCTCAATGTTAATAAAAAAAAAGTTGGATAATCAATCTCGAACCGCACAACCAAACACTCTACTTGCATAAGTAATAAGAGAGATTTTCAATCAAAACAACGCAAATTTGTAATAAGAGAGATTTTCAATCAAAACAACGCAAATTTGTGAGATGAAATTCAAATCAGTCACACAAACTTAGCCAAAACACCTATCATACAACGTCAACAACTGAAAATGAAGAGCAACGACTGTGTGAAAACAGAAACAAAAGCATAACATACCAAAATTTGGGTTTAGTTCTTAGCAGCAATAAGAAAATGTGGTTGAACGAAGCGCGATAGAATACTTGATGTTTAATATTAATATTACTCGGGAATCATCTGCTCGTTGTCAGCATCCCCTTCAGTCTCGATAGTGGGTTTTGATGGTTGGCTACCTACAGGAGCTTGTCTCTTTTTAATTCCACTTACAATATCATCAATTCTTAGAAGCATACATGCAGCCTCAATCGCTGTCTTGAAAGTTTGCGCCTTTACATTGTAAGCATCCCAAATCTACCAAAACACAACAAAAAAATTATATATATATATATATATATATATAAAGAAAAAGCTAAGAATATTTTTTCAAAACAGTTTGAGTTAACCCACAAACATATATTTTATTATTTCAATAATATTATTAATGTGTGTTAAATATGATTACAAAAACAGCTTTACAGAGTTATATTAACTTTAAGCAACCCATAAAACCACTTAAATATGGTTTTGAATTGCTACAATATTTAAGATTAATGTAAAACCACTACATATGTAAGAAAAATGTGATTAATAAAAATAGAGAGATGTTGCACCTTTAGTTCTTTCATATCTGCAATTTCACCTGAATTTCCATCTATTCCAGTCCAGGCATTCTCACCATTTGCATGCTATTAGAAACAATACAACTAAAAATGTCACTGACAAATAAATATTATATATATACATACACACAGAGACATATGTACATAAATGTCTGTGAATTAGAAAATTTTGAGAAAATAAATTGTCAACAAACTTCAATCATGACACAAGGGAAATCTAGCATTCTAGTGTGGAACTTAATTTTAGATATATCATTTATAGTGTAATATTCTTAAAAAAATGTTGATTAATAACAAAACAAAAAACTTTTGTAATGAAAAATTAAGTAACTTGCCTTTCCCTGAAGAGCAGTCATGGTTCTAATGACATTAACACCACAGTTTTGTGCCAATGTTCTTGGTATAGCCTCGAATGCTACAGCTGCAGCTTCATAAGGCCACTATTCAAATAAATAAATAATATATTATCATTAACAATATTCTCAATTTTATTCATAAAGGTAAATAATGATATATGTTTTAAACAAATATATAAAAAAGAACCTTTTCAATGCCTTCAACCGATGAACTCTTCTGTTTCAGTGTGGCAGAAACAGTCAACTCAGTTGCACCACCACCTGGGACAAGTTTTGGATGCTTTAGAATGTTCCTCGCCACTGACATCGCATCCTATCGATAATAAAAATGTTTAAAACCGAATGTACTTCAACCGTAATAAAATATATACAATATTACTAGTCGCCTCAAAAGTACACTATTAATGCATAAATAATAAAACCTTTTGTAACATTTTATTCAAATATTAGATTTATACCGACATAACAAAACATTTAAAATATCACTTCACAGGCTATTTATGGGCAAAGTTTTTTTTTTTAAAACAAGGTTGCAAATTTATTCCTTTTACTTATAAATGAGTTGATTTGGGTAATTTATTTTTATACGTCAAACGGGTAAAAACCAACTAAAAAGTAAAGGGTTTAAAGTAGTAATCAGAAAATCTTTCAAATCATTTCATTCAAAAAGTAAATATTTTTGAGACAGTATAAGTAGTGTAATCATATTTGACACTAAACATTTATAATAATATAAACTCACAGAACAATAAGTGTTCAATGAACCCATCAAAAGTTACAAATTTTGACCCGTTACCCGAACCCGCCCATTTCAAATTTACCTGCAAATTCCTTTCAACTTCATTCAAAAGATCCTTGCTGGCACCTCGGAGAAGAACTGTGCACGCTTTCGGGTCTTTACAATCCACAATATACGCAAAAAACTCATCACCAATTTTCTTAACCTCAAAAAGCCCCGCACCGGTTCCAACATCCGACTCCTGAAGTTCATCGGGCCGGTTCACAATAACCGCTCCGCACGCTTTAGCAACCCTATTATTATCAGTTTTCCTTAACCTCCTAATCGCGCTTACTCCAGCTTTACTAAAATAATGGCATGCTAAATCACTAAGTCCTTTTTCTGTAATTACTAAATCGGGCTTGAATTTAAGTATTTGAGCACAAATGTTTTCTATATATTCTTCTTCCATTTTCAAAAGTACCGCCCAATCTTCTTCTCTGACTAATTCTGCATTTGTTTGATTTTCACCCTTTTTGTACTCCAAAGGGCAATCTAGTAAAATGATACGTGGGTTTATGATTTTTCTTTTCATTTTTCCGGGGACAACAACGTCTTTGTTGAACATGACACCTTTGAGGACTTTGGAATCTTCCAATTGGCCACCGGGGATTTTTTCAACTTTGATGTATTTTTTTATATCAACGTCTCTTAAACCTTGACCTAAATCAACACCAGCTGTTGTTGTTGCATCAAGTGCTAGATCCTAAAACATGACAAATATATGGTTAGTAACAAAAAAAAATTGAGTGTGATTTACAACCAATTTTTATTTTATTTTTTTGTAAAAAGGTGGAAAAATGTGGTGTGTTAGGTAAAAAGAGTTGTCTCATAAACTTTGTTTCAAAGCTATTTATTTTTAATATAAATACATTAAAAAAAATCTTACAATTACGTTAATCCTTTCTGAAGGAAAAAAAAAAAAAACTTGTTTGGGATAACAAAAATACTCAACCATTTATATTTGAATAGGTTGAAATTATCATCTTTAAAATTTTTTACTGAGATAGTCAAAATTATTACAGTTAAAACAAGACATTGAGATCACTGTATTGAAACCATTTAGTATTAAGGGGTTATATAAAATACAAATGACTTACATGTATATTGTATTTACTTGTAAAAGTAACACATAATTACCAAATATAAAATACAAATAAAAGGCTATCTACAAATACAAAAAGAACATTGCTTTAAGACATAAAAAAAATTTTACTTGTCTTAAAAAACTCACCAAAACTTTTATTATTAGTTCAATTCTAAGAGAGAGAATCATCAAAATATAGTAAAAGACTTACTGCAATTAAATCACCAAATTGACTGGTGAACTTTGTGCCAATACAACTCTTTACCAATCCCAGCATCATTGAACCTGTAATGCAATAATTTCAAAAAAGACAAAAACAGTTATTAAATTTTTGTGATTTATCATGTCAGGTTGGTGTTTATAGTAAGTAAATTAAAATTGAAAGTGAGGGAGCTTACGATCATTCACATCAATAGACATGGAGATTTTGTCCAACACAGCGAGAGCATCTTCAAGAGCCTTGTTGTAAGCTGCAAATGTATAATACTTTAATTGTATGTTGCAACATTTTGCAGGATTAAAAAAAAAGCTTAAATATCAAAAAAATAATACCTCGACAAATCACTGTAGGATGATATTTCTTGTCAATGAAAGCTTCCGCAACATGAAGCATCTCACCAGCTAGAAATTTTAATTTAACGATACACAGGGTAAATGATAAATAAAATAAAAAAAGACAAACTTGTTTTAAGATTTAATTATAAAAAAACAATTGTGTGTACCAAGAACAATGACTGATGTAGTTCCATCACCAACTTCCTCATCCTGTGTGCGACTCAGTTCAATCATGGACTGAAAAATTATCATATTAAAAACCAAGATTTAGAAACACAGTTATCAGAGAACAAACATGTTAATGACAGATATAAATGATATGAAAATTAGGAGACTGTATGATCTACAGAATAAAGGTAGCAAAGCAAAAAAGCTGAAGGTTTTAATAGACAAATAGAATGGTAATGTGATAAGGAAATCACAATCTATATAATTCAAGCAAAATAATTACTTTTGCAGCTGGATGAGCGATATCCAACTCCCGCAAAATGGCATTCCCATCATTAGTGACCACGATACCTGTTAAAAACACCAAAAGTTTGAATCTATGTTCACATGAAATGAATAAATACCCAAAGGCCAGCATGTAAAAAAGATAACTGATATTAATCATATTATTAATAATAATAATAATTAAGCACCTCCTGAAGCATCGAGCAACATCTTTAACATGGACCTTGGACCCAATGTGGTGCGAATAATATCCGCCACTGCCTATACACAAGAAATATGATGGATATGTAAATTAAAAGATATAACATTTTCATTTTAATAGGTTTGTATTTAGCTTATCAAGTGCCACCACAACAAAAAAAAAAAATCATTACTCCACAAGCTAATTTCAACATTGATAATTTGAGAATATATTAAAAACTTATTTATAGTGATTGTTGTGGTAAACAAGTTAGTAATATGCACATGCATTTTTCAGAAGGTCAATGTCATCGCACTTAATATAACATTCACAAGTTTAAGAACACAATCTCATCAACAAACTGCAAAAACAACAAAAATAAATTTATGTGTACCTTAGAAGCTTGGATATTTGCATGATGAACCTTACTTCCAGATTCACGAGTGAGCGAATCCTCTGCACATTTCAAACAGTAAACAAATGAGCTGAGGTTTCAAAGAAACTTCCAATCTGTTTCCTCCTGAATTCAATATATATGCATGCTTTTAATGTTCTTATGTAACAATATTTTCCAATTCCCACCATATCCGGATATGTTTACCCTTCATGATTCACTCTAAAGAGTGTCTATATTTCCTTTAAAGATGTGTTCATCTTTATAGTCATGTTTAAAGTAATATTCCATCAAATCCAAAACATTACAATACTGTATGAACTAAAAATGTTGTTCCAGAAAAGTGTCCTGTTTATTAAAGAATATTGTCCAAGTCTTTGCCAAATCTAAACTTACATTCTGAAACATATAATAACTCTAAGTAATATATAGCAGATATATAAAAATGTTTTTAAGTAACATGAGTGATTTTAATGAAACACTCTTAACCATGTGAAACACACGCAACCATGTGACTCAAATCTCTAGGGAAACAAATACAATATCTACTCGCATATGCATACTATTTCTCAAAATCCAGTTGAACAACGTCATATAAACCATCATTTCTCTTCACTACGCACCAAGAAACATAAATTTAAAGACTTGAGTCGGCTTTCGAGTTCTCAAAATGCTAAACCTAATGAAATTACAAGCTCTAAAACAATGTGACACTAACGTCAAAAGTAGATCAGATAAACACTACTGCTATCAGTAAAACCGATGCAAATCACGAGATCACAACATATGATCTTCGAAACAGGTGCGTGTGAGTGCGAGAAATGAAAACTTACTGAGAACGAGAACCGGTGACTGCATATCTGTAAACGTGAGTGCGAGAACCCTAGGGATCAGTTGTCGAAGCTGCCGGTGTTCACTCTAGGGTTTCTGCGTTCGCTTTCTTTTGGAAATGACAGAAAATACGAGAAGGAGCGGTTGCAGCGCTTGCAGCGGCGTTGTATTTGGATTTTGATAGCTCAAATGTTAAAACGGGCCAAGATGATACAATCATGGGCTTGTTTGATTGGGCCAATCGTTAATCCAGCTAATTGGTTCAATATAACCACTCTATTTGTTTTTTTCTTTTTTTTCTGAACATCCAAGTTTTTTATTTGTAGGCCAGGTTAACACCTTGGTTACCCTCTCTTATCACAGAGCCTCCACCTCACACCCTACTTTATTTGTTAGGGCACAAGGTGTGGTCCCAAAATTCCCCAATTCTCCTCACTGCCACATCAGCGCCACATCAGCTTTTTCCACTTTTTCCCACTTTTCCCCATTTCACTGGCAATCGTCCCACTTTTCCCCACTTTTTTCACATTTCCACCTCATCACATATTTAATATTAATTTTAATTACT
>WOUH02000017.1:5431234-5448608 GCA_009936405.2 Stevia rebaudiana | reverse complement strand
TGTCTACATCTACCCTCCTCAGACCCTACTTTTAAGTGGGATATACTGAGTACGATGATGATGATGATGATGATGATCTATCAAAGTCTACAATTGTGTTCCAGACATTTATGAACTAAATGAGCAAAATCATAGGTCTTGAACCACCAATTTTTAACCATTTTCATAAGCTGATTACTCATTTTATCAAATATCTCCTGGAAAACAGTGAAATTCTACAAATATTCCATAAAACCTAAAACAGTACTAAGATCAAATGAACCATCTACCAATATAAAATACTTATAACATGAAACACAAACATTACAATGACCATAAGTACACAGCCTCTGTGTATTTTCGCAAGTATACAGCCTTAAAAGCCACTTAACCAAACGCAGATAATTAAAAATTTATGTTCCATTTTGCCAAAATCGAAACTGCAACTCGTGCGTCTTCTGCAATACTAGTCTAATCAAGACCTCTGGTGATGTATATCTCTCTCTTAAACACACACACAAACACAAACCTTTGAAACACAAACAATTCACGTCATAACTACGTAAAAAACCAATTCAAAGCGTATAATAGGAGATAATGCGTGTGTAGAAATCGAATAACTACTAAAAATCCAACAAATCCGAGCTTCAAAAACACTAAGCGAGTTAACGAATCACAAACCTGAATTGATCTGTGAACCTGAGGCAGGGAAAATGAACTGCAGATCTAGATATTTAATAACAACGAGATCAAATAGCGTAAGCTTCAAGCAAAATATGTAGATTCACATACATTATGTATATAACTTTAGAGAGAGAAACATACCTTGCAGACAGAGAAAGTAGTGGGCACAAAGCGGAAGCTTCACGCAGTTGTTGTTCCCGCTATCTTCAGCTTTCGCCATTTAAAGCAAACGGAAAGAAAGTTTATGCGTTACGCGTTTCAAATACCAGACCTTAACGGAACTGTTCGTTTTCCAGATAAATGTACAATTATTGATGGGTAATGTACAAGATGTTATGGGTGAATTGTTATGGATTTAGCTGTTTGTGATCTGGAAAAACGTTCATCGCTTCAAAAAGAGAAAATGCCATATGGAATCAAAGAAGATACTTGTTTAGGAGATGAGAATGTAATACGTGGTGCCGACTGCCAAGTGGAGTTCGGTAGCGGGCCACTGGTATTACCGGCCCAAGTAAATTAGGATTACAATTTGAAAAATCTTGTTTGATTCTTAGATAAAACTTGTTTACCAGACACGCTGACGGGCTTGCGACAGCTCTCTCCTAAAACGCTGCAGGAGACGACTGACTCAAGGCTCTAAAACCAAGCCAAGGAATGGGGTTCATACTATTATCTTTGTCCCACACTTGCTTTTAAGCTCAGACCTGACTGAAATTACTCAATCATCGTCGTGGGCTGCCACCCAAAGGATCACCTGGTAGGATTTAAACTTGGGTCTTCATTGGAAACCGAAAGCCCTTAATATGTGTTGGTTGTTTAATATGTATTGGTTCTTTAATACTTTGATAGTTTGATGTTAGGCATACGAAAAATATGTGAAATCTTCATTTATATATTGACTAGGAAGGTGTATGGTTCATTGGTTCGATATGGGGCTTCATTACTCACCCTACATAAGGTTCTAACTAACGAAGAGAAACTATAAGATGATATAAATAAATTGAATTTCAAACTTAGATTTCCATTCATTGATAAGTACATAGATATAATATGAAATTAGGTTGACCCGCTTCAAATAACAATAATACCCATGTTCGATATTACAAAAACGATGAACGAAGATTGTAAGAAGGGACTCAAGCTAATGCCCAAGAAACCCATTCTCGTGCCCAAGTTACTTGATGTCTAAGATGGGGGTGAGCCAAACTCTACGAGAAGATGTCATCCGTCTTCTCGTAGAGAAACTCGAGAACAGTAAGAGATAAGTTACTAATACTGCATATTTATATAACTATTATATAAACATATAAGTAATTACATTATTCATGAATTTATATCTACATACTCAAAATAACAAAAAACATGTAATTACACATATAAGGTTTTATTTGTTTAGGAATTAGATGATTATCGAATTTGCTTTTAACAAATAACATATGGTATACAGTTGTGTATAGAATTATGTATTTATGTTCATCTTTTTAAAGTCGATGGTGAGTCACACGATGGAAAATGTTGTAGCGTCGTAAATAGATAAGATTGTTTGTTTAAAACAATTTAAATTCATATTTTTCTAAAAACTTATTAAAGAAAACATATTTATATTTTGTACCCTTCAACTTTTAACAAAGAGACACAAGTAAAATAAAAACAAAATCAGACTCAAACGGCCGACCGGTTTCTCTTATGCGACTCTGTCTCCCATCTGTTCAGATCTCTTTCTCTGATCTGGTAAATCTCTTCATACCAATTTCTGTCTGCAGCTTTAAACGTATATATATTTACACGCACATTCAAATATATATGTATATGCATGTATGTATATTCCAATTTTGATTTTCCACCATTTTGTATACTCAGAGGAAGAAAATTAGAAGCAACCAGCTCTCCTGAGATTTCTTCTGGCCCAATTTGATTAATTCAAATCAATCGATATGGCTGCTAGAGCTCGAGCGGATTACGATCACCTCATTAAGCTCCTTTTAATCGGTGACAGTGGTATGTAATATCTGTATTGCGAGATCTCTCAATTTTTGCTTTTAAATCCGTTTGTAATGACACAGGGAAAGAACGGAAATTGCGATTTTGATTCTGATTTTCGTAATTTGGTTCTGTATTTCGTGATTAGGGTTGATTTAGGGAATAATTTATGTAATTGAGGGTTAATGTTTGTAACTTATGTTAAGGAGGAATTTAATTATCATTGTATCTAGAATATAGATCACATTATCTAAAGCCAACATAGTTTTGCTTACAATGTCACAGCTTTTGATCTTGAAATAATATTTAACATTTCATCACTCAAACGTTTATGATTTTATTGTGTTCTCAATTGCAGGTGTTGGTAAGAGTTGTCTTCTTTTACGTTTCTCAGATGGTTCCTTCACCACTAGTTTCATTACAACCATAGGGTTCGTGTGTTTACATTTTTAGTCGTCTTCTTCACTATTAAAGAAACTTGTCTATTAATTGTTTTAGAAAATATTGATAATGAATACTTTGGTCTTCACTTATATAGTATTGATTTTAAGATAAGAACCATTGAGCTTGATGGAAAACGAATCAAAATGCAAATTTGGGATACTGCTGGTCAAGAGCGATTCAGAACAATCACAACTGGTAAGTTTTTGAAACTTTTTTCTATGAAAATAAGTAAATGGATTTGTATCTTTTCTACTTGAGATATAAATTATTTGAGCTTTATATTCTGAGTAAACAACTGTTGGATTTCTTTATAAAATGCCACCCATTGCCTTCATCAACTGAAACTTTTTGAAAATCGTGTTATTTACATTAATCTTGAGAGTAAACTGCAGTTTTCGTCTCTAAGGTTTATATATACATGCAGTTTCAGTCCACCCTTAACAGTTTCCATCCCCGAGGTTTCATTTGTTAGCAGATTTCGTCCCTAAGGTTTGTATAGACATGTAGTTCCAGTCCACCCTTAACAGCTTACATCCCTGAGGTTTCATTTGTTAGCAGTTTTCGTCCCTGAGTCTATTAGTCCTTCTACATTTCCGTCTACTTATCTAGGTGTTCTGATGAGTAATAACACGCAAATTGACCAAAATGCCCCTCACTTGAGGGGCACGTGAGGGGTTTTAACGGAAGTGTAGATGGAAAATAGACTTAGGGATGAAAACTGTTAAGAAATGAAACCTCATGGATGAAAACTGTTAAGAGTGGACTGAAACTGCATGTTTATACAAACCTCAAGTACGAAAACTGTAATTTACTCTAATCTTGATGTTTTGCAGCTTATTATCGTGGAGCCATGGGTATTTTGCTGGTATATGATGTAACCGATGAATCATCCTTTAATAGTAATTACTTGCACCTCTCTAGTTGGTTATTTTCGTTATCTTTCTAGTTTCTCGTTTATTGGATATAAGAAAATATTCATATAAGTTTCTTCTTTATCTTTATTTCTAACTTTTTTTTAACCATGAGAACACGTTATCAAAAAACTCATTGGACCCGTTAGTACTCTACTTTTTTAACTACAATTTTTTACTCCTAAATACCACTAAATCCTGCACTTACAAATTAAACGATTAATTTATCTTAATTAATCATACCCTCAACATGTACTTTTTAAAATCATATTTTCCTATCGGGTCATTCATTGATTTCTAGGTTTATGTTCTTGACCATTTCCTTAACTGATCTAACTATTATGAATTTATGATCTATATGATTAGACATAGGGAATTGGATTCGTAACATAGAACAACACGCGTCTGATAATGTAAACAAGATATTAGTTGGAAACAAGGCTGACATGGACGAAAGCAAAAGGGTTTGCAATCTAACTAGATTTTTAAATTATATGTATTTTTTTAAAACACATGCTGAGTTGGCGAAACTACATCACATAGGCTGTTCCTACATCAAAGGGTCAAGCACTTGCTGATGAATATGGAATCAAATTCTTTGAAACTGTAAGTCAAACGTCTATCGCATGTCAAACATTATCAATATTCAGTACATGCTTAAATTGCTATTTAGTATTTACATTAACATTTAAATTTTAAACAGAGTGCAAAAACAAATATGAATGTGGAAGAGGTCTTCTTCTCAATTGGTAGAGATATAAAACAAAGAATTTCTGAAACTGACTCAAAACCTGAGGTATGTAATGTAAACCATGTTCTTCATATTTTTATAAATCGCAAAAAAATTGAGCTATATGTAAACCTGTTAGTCTGCTAAATATCTCTTTTGGGTTGTTTTTTTATTTCAAATGGGTAATTAGGTCAAATAAACAAAGTTTAGCTAAAAGTTTATTTTTAATGCATACAACCTTCTAAAATTTTTATTCAAATGATTAGATTATTATATGATAATATTGTATTTTTAACATAATTACCATATTATTTTTATAAAAAAAAAAAAGGGACAAAAGTGTTTGCTAGACAACCTAACCCAACCTGGTATAATTCAAGTTTTCAACCCAAACTAGTTTTGACCCGTTACTCAGCCCGTCCAATATGACCATCTTGCAAGCTGTACTAATTAATTATTTTAAAACCTTGTCTTGTTTTAACTATTTTGATGTTTTAAATTGCAGCCTCAGACAATTAAAATTAATCAACCAGACCAGTCAGCAGGAGGTTCACAAGCGGATCAGAAATCTGCATGTTGTGGATAAAAAACATGAATTGCACTAAAAGACATCATTAATTTTTCTTGTATTTTTTTCATTATTTTAAACTTGGTTTACAAAGTTGTGTTTCTAAAGTTGTTCTCGTTATGAGAAATCAATTATATATATCATTTTATCAATTCTGAATTTTTGAAAAGTGATGAATGAAGCAAAAAATGGAAAAAAGATTATCAAAGTTATCATCAATATTTGTGTGATGAAAAGATAATAGAGACATCAATAGCTTTGAAATAATGTAAAAGCATCAAGTCTGAAACGAAAAAATTAGGCACATTCAGCAGGTGAGATGACACTATAACTGGTCAAACAGGTTGGCCTTTGTTGGCTTGATAAAACCTTTTTTGTCTGAAAAGTATTTTTTTATAAATTAATGTGTTAACTTTTATTACTTACAATATTATTTGAGTATTATGATGAGATTTAGATGGTTTTATGCATTAGAGAAAATACTTGGGGTGAGTTTTGATCTGTTTATACGGTTCAAAACTTCAAACCATTTAATTTAATAAGATAGACACAATGAATAATCTCAGCTCCCTAACAAAAGAGTCAAATTAGCAATAGTGATGTCTTCTTATGTGATGGTGTGAATGTTCATTTTACTTTATTTAATGCAATCGCAGATTTTGTTAGTCAGGTGAAATTCAAGCCCTATTTTTTGTTTAATCATGCAGCAGCATAGTTAAATTCAACAAAATTTGTTGTGTTGTACATAAGGATCTGTTCCTGACGGAGATGATCATTAATTAATTATGAATAATAAACTTGATGAATACGTTAGATACGAGCTCAAAATTTTGACAAAAAACTCGGTTATGGAAGACTACATACAACAAAACAGTAAATTAACATCCAAAATGCATAACAGGATCATCGCTCCGAACCAAATTCATTTTTTCCATTCAATATATTCAAACAATAACAAAACATCAAAGTAATCATGAGATCTGGATGCTAACATCACAATTCAAAACCTAAGCCCTCTCACCACGGATCCGACGAGCAAGCTGCATATCCTTCGGCATGATTGTAACTCTTTTAGCATGAATCGCACACAGATTCGTGTCTTCGAACAATCCAACAAGATACGCTTCAGCAGCCTCCTGAAGAGCAGCAACAGCAGAACTCTGGAAACGGAGATCGGTTTTGAAATCCTGAGCGATTTCTCTCACGAGCCGCTGGAACGGAAGCTTACGGATCAAAAGCTCAGTGCTCTTCTGGTACTTCCTGATTTCTCTTAAGGCGACGGTTCCCGGCCGGAATCGGTGAGGTTTCTTCACACCTCCGGTGGCCGGAGCTGACTTCCGTGCTGCTTTGGTGGCCAACTGCTTCCTTGGAGCCTTTCCGCCGGTGGATTTCCTTGCAGTTTGCTTAGTACGGGCCATGATTTGATATCTAAAGGTTGAAAACGAAGTGGTGATCTGTAAAGATTGCTGATTGGTGAGTTTTGATATGAGTTTTTGAAGATATATAAAGGGAGAGTTTTGGGTAAATGGCGGTAAAAGTTCGTGATTTTGAAATGATTTTGCGGTTTGGCCTGGATTGCGATCCGTGTGCGGTGCATAATAACCAATCAGATTTTTTTAAGCAAAGTGATATCTGGGGCGTAGGATGGATGTTCTTTTTTTTTAACGGCGGATTTTCTCTATATTCGGCCTGTCTTTTGTAATTTTTTTTCTCACAAATGTTACAAAATGACATCAACTATCCGAGAGTTTTTTTTGCAAAAAGGTGTAGATATAAAATTTATTTAGCAAAATAGTATATTTAGAAAAATATTTACTAAAATAGACATTTTATGAAACTATGTGTTTTCTCTCATATTCTCATTGGATAATAACAAAGGTGTATAATTCATTTGGAGTGAAAATGGTTTTCATAATTTACATTTTCAATCACCTTTTTGTAAGGTTTTACTTAGAAATGTTTTTATAGCTTTAACTTGTTTTAAAAATAGTAATCGTGATATTTGTTTTAAATTAAAAACATGTTTAAAATATATTAGAAACTGTCAAAATTAGAGCGGACCGTGTTGAAGAAATTTGACGGTTCGATTGACGATTTGAGAAACTGATCAAATTGCAAACTGTAAACCGAACTAAACCGACTAGTTTCTCAAAGCACAAACCGTAAATTGAAACTACCATATTCTAAAAGACTAAATCAATCAAATTTCTTTAACGTGGTCCGCTCTGGTTTGAACGATTGCTAATACATTTTAATCAGTAGAAGAAAAATAAACTTTTTAGAAACAAATACCACGATTCTTTAGTTATAAAACAAGTTAAAGAAATAAACAATATTTTATGTATAAACCTTAAAAATAATTGATCGGAAACGTAAATGATCAAAAACAGGTTCTACTCTAATGCCACAGTTAATCTTTTAGTAGAACTTTATTATTTGTTGAAACCCTTTATTGCAACATTACAACATGATCAAATTACCACAAATAAACTTGAAAACAAACAAAAATTGAATTGATCTGGACTAAGTATTTCAACTTTCGAACCAGGTTATCATTCGAGTTACAAATCTGATTTTCGCAACAAATTCGAATTTATGATATTCAAAGAAAACTTGGTTCTTCGAACTTCAATTTATATTAAGTTTTATAAATGAATAGCCTGGATAATCCAAACACCAACCCGATGAACATCGCCCACATGTCTTGGTCAATCTAAATGGCAGGACGTTGTAAACATTGTCCAGATGTAAGAATCAACGAGTTAAAAGTCTAGCGTATGTTTTTGTAAAGACATGAAAATATTCTACAAAATGAGGCATACTTATCTGATTTTGTAAATAACCAGAGAAGAGCATTAAGACATTAATATATATATATATAGTAGATGTTATACATACCAAGGTACAAATCCTAATATGTTATATGTCCAAATACTAGAAATTAGAGTATCAAGGATTTCACAGAATCACTCATATGAATAAATAACAACTATATATATGTCTATATGTACTTCAAATACGACACATCTATACGCATACAGAAAATTATGAACATGATTACAGACCTTGTGGGCATGGAATGTCTTGCCATCCTGTGCAATGTTGGAGAACATGTTTGAGGTCGTTTGTAGCAGGGACAACCGTCCATGTCTGGTAGTATTGGCTTGGATGAAACATGTCATTTGTTGTTTCGGTTTGTTCCAATAAGCCCGATTTAGTACCATCCATAAACAGATCACCCTCGGATATAATGCAACCCGTACACGCCTCCTCCTTGTCAGCTGCCTGCGCGATATAATATTATCTAATTGTACATAAGGGTGTAAACGAGCCAAGACAAGCCTCGTATATATATTCACTTAATAACTGTTATACATAAATTTTGATTATAAAACTAAATAATAATTGTAAATATATTTAAAGTTATGAATAAATGTACATAAATAAATAATTAAGACAAAACAATATACTTTAGAGTTTTAAAAAACTAAGGGTTTCATCCTTTATCTTCAAAAAAACACCGATTGTAACCTTTATCTAAACAAATTGTTTCTTGTTTCGTCCTTTAGCTAACCGTCGTAACATTTTCTGTTATTTTTTTAAATGACCAAAATGCCCCTATTTAATAACGGTGAAACATGCAACTTTCTAAAAACATAAAGGACGTTTTTAGTAACTTTGTCAATAATTAAATAATAAACGAGTCAAGCCCAACCTGAGCTCGAGCAAAAACCACTCACCGATCGAGCTCAGTCTTCAAAAATAAAGCTAAAATAACAAATGAGCTCGAACTCGCTTAAGTTAAATGAGCCAGACTCGAGCTTAGACGAGTTCAAGCTTGGGCGAGCTCGAACTCGGCTCGTTTACAATCCTAATGGTAATTATGTACATCTGTTAAACTATAAGAAGAATATAAACTTATAAACTTACCTTCTCGGTGAGATATTTAAAAGCCACCTTCTTCTGACCCGCTTCGTATATATTACATTGCGAGTATATCTAAACAAAAACAAGTAATAAGTCGTACCATAGTTACATACATAATTTAAGAACAAAGTTAGAAGGAATAAGTTAACAAATCTTTTCTAGCAATTTGACCTGTGATTCAACACTCGCACAAACAGCATAAATGCCCCAATTCCTTGTGTAATTGTTATACAGATGTACTTTAGCAAACCTAACACGAGGATGCCGTTGGCGGGTCCCATCGAAGAAACAATGGTGAATTGTGACACACGTACACCTATCACCACAGTTGGAAGCATCACCTCCTATAAGTATTGTTTTGTCATGGTTTGAAAAGTGGCACCTGAATGCGCAAAATAAGGTTAGTTTGGTCAAATCCTTGTAAACATATATGCCATATACTAGAGGATGTGTAGGATATTTGTGCTTAGAGTAAAGGCATATTAAATTTTAATAATCTCAACTTTGACCTATTAGTCTGAAATTATCCTAACTCGGTAAATTGTTACCACACATCCCACCTTTTATATAAGGGAAAATGTCACAGAATAGTAAGCAACTTTCAAAAGTGTTCCAATTAGGTCACTGATGCATCTTTTGCTTAAATTGGGTCACTAAACATTCAAATCGGGTCACTAAACATTCAAATCGGGTCATTAAACATTCAAATCGGGTCATCATCGAATTTAGTTTGTTTCAATAAAGTAATGGAAGATTAGAGTTTGGAGCTGAAATTTCTAATTTATGTAATTATATTAAAAAAATTGGTTAATTCATTTAAAAAATAGAAAAAAGAAACTAAAATTAATGCCACCGCTCCATATTAGCATAAAAAAAACAAAAAATATATTTTCTAATCGAAACAAAAAGAATCAAGCAAAACAAATCTTGTTAAAGCCCATAATTTAAATAAAACATGAATGTTGAGTGACCTAATTGGAACACTTTTTAAAGTTGCGTGACCTAACTAAAACTATTTTGAAACTTGCTTACTATTCTACAAAGTTACCCCTATATATAATTTACTTGTGACAATTCCCAGCTAACGAAACCTAACACCGTTAGCATTTTGCAGACGTGACATGCTAACGTGGAAATATTTTATAATGTAACATGTTGTCATGGCTGCCACGTTAGCAAAATGCTAATAGTGTTACATTTCATTAGTTGGGGACTGTCACAATTAAATGATATAATAGTTGAGACTGGTGGTAACAATTTATTGAGTTAGGATTATTACAGGCCAATAGATCAAAGTTGTGTGTATTAAAATCCAATTTTCCTAAAGTAAATTACCTAGAAATGGTAATATTTGTGCTTTCGCGGGTAATATCAATCAACCCATCTGCATAATCTTTGAGACTACAACGATCAATCCATATGTGTTTTGAATTGGGCTTGATTTGAATGGCATCTACATCATGTCCTCTACCGCCTTCAAACTCTAAGTTGCATATGATCACATGTTCACATTCTTTTAGCCGAAATCCCTTGCTTGTTAACTTAATCAGTTTTCCCCGACCATCAATGGTCTTGTAAGATGATACACTCAAATGAGATGCAAGTTCAATCGTACCCGAAACTTCAAATACAATCCACAAAGGTTCTTTCTTGCGACATCCGGCCCGTAGTGATCCAGGCCCATCATCTACAACCGAATCAAAACTTAAAACTGGTTCCATATGAACACACACCACTATTTGTATATTCCTTATCAATGTATGTCCATATGCATATCAAATTCTATTTCAATTGTAAAACTGGCAAATGAGTCAAGTTACTTCTTCAACACAAACATCAATTCTAGATTGAAACACATGAATTCAGATAAAATACCAATCATCTCAGGATGATTTATGAAACACACAAGTGAAGTGAACTTGAAACCAATTGAAAACGAATGAATTGGGCATGGTATTGTGGGAGATCGGTACGACTTTACCTAATTTTTACATTTTCGACATCAGACGGACGATTGCCTCAAAATTTATCGCATGTATCGATTATCTGCCAAATCGATTGTGAAATAGTACATTTCTTATCACGAATTTCCTAATTATTTAACAAGTCGATAGCGTGAGTCGATCAAGATTAGTTATTAGACTGACCTGATAGCGTTGTAACGTGATACAGTTCTCCGTGAAGTCCACCAACGGCAAAACGACCGAATCCCTCTGCTTGACCGGCGAGAGCTCGCAAGCTACAATCAACATGAGAGTAAGGAATTGATACCGCTGCCATTGTGTAGGTTCACGACGGTTTTGTAGGTGGTGGGATGCCGGAGGTATGGTTCGCCACTAATGATTGATTGGTGTTCAACTTTTCAGCTAACGCCGGATTTGTCATTTTTTTGCTTACCGACAAGTTAACTCACCCGACCGTTAATTCCGTGTTATGATTCATCAAAAAAAATTGTAATCTATAAAATATTATTAGGTAACTTTATATAAATTTATATAAATGTAACAAACTTTTATATTGTTCTAAGTAAGACTATGAGTAGTGAAGAGGGGGTGATGGGGTGTGACTGATGACGCGTCAATGTCACGTAGGAAAGAGAGTATCATAAACTGGGTGATGTAAACATGGTATAATGGGTGAGTGATGAAGAGAGTGATAAGTAAAAAATAGAAGGATGATGTGATATATTCTGATTGGTTGAAAAATAAAAAAAAAAACCAAACAAGCCCCCACGCCCGTGGTTTGCATCACGAATTGAGTCATCACGCCCCATGTTTTGGTGTTCAGCCCCATCACGCCCACTACGCATAGTCTAAACCATTTAAGATCACTCAGAGTTTGTTTTGTATGAGCAGTGGAGTACAATACAATGAAATAAAATGGACAAGTTAATTAAATGAATAATTACCATTACATTGTCCTATTTAGTTAAGAGTGATAATAAAATGAATCATTCATTCATGTTTTTTGGTAAACAAGAAAAAATGAAGTAATGAATACAGTTCATGGTCGGGTCATGGTTCTGGTCATTGTTTGGATCATTCATCGGGTTGTGGGTCGGTCATGCTTTGAGTTGTGGGTTATGTCATGTTTTGTGTCATGGGTCATTTTTTTGTGTGTCGAATCATAGTTTGGGCTATGGGGCGGGTTATTTGTTCAGCTCGTGTGTCGACTTATGGTTCAGTCATGGTTTGGTCGTTTGGGTCCTAGATCGCTTCATGGTTCAAGTTATGAGTAAAGCTATGGCTTGGATAATGGGTCAAGAGGTCATGGTTTGAGTCATGAGTCGGGTTATGCCTCGAGTAATGGTTTGGATCATGGGTTGGGTAACCGGTCGAGTCATGGGTCGGGTCATAGTTTCGATCACGAGTTAGGTAATGGGTCGAGTCATGGGTTAGGTTAATGTTTGAATCATTACTTCAAGGAAAGGAACGAGAAAAAACTTATCCCTCAAGAATTGAAAATCGTCAATATAGAAAGAATCGCATTACCAATGTAATAGTACATTTTATTACTAAGTGTCCACCTTCTCATCGACGCACGCTTGATTCCTGTAGGGAGCAAAATATTTTTTCCTTTTCTTTTTGTTGTTTTCTGGTACACAATTGGTACCCTCCAACTTTGTTGCATGACAAAAATAACCCCTCTAACATTAACTTTGTTAAAATGCAAAAAAGTACCCCATCTAACTTCGATTTCTTTACTATGGCGTGTACGTTTCAGTCTTTACACTCAATCCGTCGAGTGGAGCCGCGAAGCACGGGTATCGTTGCTAGTTATATTACTTAAAACGTAACGTCGGTAACTTTGAATATTATTTTATTCTTTTTAATTCAGTGATATATTTACTGTTTTGGAACAAAGACAGCTTGGCGAGTGATAGGTGGTTAGATGTTAACATATAAACCTAAGTTCTACCCTTTTAAGAGATCTGTTTTATGTAGATTTTGTACATTTACAAAAAAAGTTTGTTTTCTTCTCAGATTTTGTTAATTAATCTCTTTAAGAATCGTACACTACGTTAATAATTTATTACTCTTTTTAAAAGTAGTTTTTTTGTTTGTTAACCCATGTTTTGTCGACTAAGTAACTTCTATACGTTTCGACGCGAATTTTATTCCACGTAACCTTCTATACATTTAGACACAACTTTTATTCAAAACCGAGCATGGTCGATTATTATATACTTTTACTCCTTTTGTTTATCTCCATTCTCATACTTTGCGTTTTAACTATATTTTTGGTTTTGTTATATGATTTACTGACAAGTTTTAATACTAAACCAACGTAGCCGTTCAATCGAACCGTGTGAGATTTTTCTATAAAATTACTTTGTTTATAATTATATGGAGTGACAATAACTATGTCTCTATCTCGATAACTGATCCGCCACGACTTTATATATATCTTTTAATAATACCCCTACGCACATGTTTTTATCGTATAGACAGGCCGCATCGTGCGAGTGACTTTGCTTGTAACTACTTAATATGCAATGTTGGTGGGGCAACACACCGACACACATATTCTTATAATTGTTATTTCTTATTTTTAACAAGTAAGTTGTCTAGCGGAGTTGGTTTGCTCATTGCGTTTGGTGCGCTTGGTCTACTATGGGGTCTTAGGTATGAATTCTATGAGTTCTTTTTTTTTTCTTTAGCTTCTTATTTTACCTTTTAAAATATCATTTTGCAACCTTCAAATTTCATTATTGACATTTTCACCTTTATTATTACTACCGTGTTACTCAAGTATATGTGTTTAACACAAACACTCCACCAAAAGATATATCAATTTATGGTGTATTTATCTTCACTCACCGTTATTTTTTAATATTTCACCAGTCGATTTGCAATTTCGAAGAAAACAAATTCCTTTATTATTTTCTTTTATATTTTGCTTCACGCAAACAACAAGCCGCTGATCAAGCTCACACCTTTCACAGATGGTGATCTTCGATCCAGTTACGAGCTTTGTCAAGCTCTGATACCCATTGTTGGCCCAATTGGATTGAACACTTGTAAAACGCAAGAAAAACGATGAATAAAATTAGAAAAATTTGGTAATATTAATATACACAAAACAAATACCCATTAGACCCCTATTTATAGACTACAATAACTTGATCACCAAGTTAAGTTATTCAACTCAAACTCTTACTCATAATCACTAAGGATAAACGTAATCAAATAAATAACCACCAATTAATAAATTAAACATAAATTCAAGATTAATGTCGTTAAAAACAACTTGATTTGCATTCAAACAAAGAAAGTAAAAATTGACATATTTCAAATCGTTTTGACTCATATATATGCCTGCAAAACGGTGCGATTTGATTTTAACCACCGAATGAAACGATGCCACCGTTAGCAACCATCTAATGTGCCACATGTCATTCCATTGGCTGTTTCTTCACCTAACGACATAAACATACAAGGACCTAGGCTAACTAGAGGTGTGCACGGTTCGGTTTTTTATTTAAAAAAAAAAAACTGAAACCGATATAGTCAGTTTATAGTTTTTGACAACAGATCGGTTTCAGTTATTTCGTTTGGTTTTTTAAGCGGTTTCGGTTCAGTTTATACATGAATTAATTTGTGAGGCGATGTGAATACATGTTAGCCCAAATTTTTTCTTTACTTTGCAAGTTCAACGGTTTCTCAACAAATTGACACATTAGGTGATGTGTGAACACACTAGTATACTTACAAAATATAAGAACTAAATAAACTAGATATATAATTCATTAAAGATAAATTTATATTCGAAGAACCATAAAACAAATGAATATACAAACATACATATACATACACACATATTGAATTTATGAACGCAGTACTCGTTGATGCATCAATCCAACACACAAATGCAATTTATTACTGACATATGCTACTAGTTACAGGCCAGGTGGGCGTGGAACATCCCGCCATCCTGTAGAATGTTGGATGAAATGTTTGAGCTCCTTTGTAGCAGGTACAACCGTCCATGTATTGTAGTGTTGGTTTGGGTGAAACGAGTTACTGATTGGTTCTTGCAAGCCTGATTCAGTATCATCCAAAAATAGGTCATCCTTGGATATGATGGAGCCCGTGCTTGCCTCCTCTTTGTCATCTGCCTGCAAAACATAATACGATCTTATGATAGTTAGAGATGTAACTATTCGTGAGCTACTTGAGATCAATACGCAACCTAAAAACTTGAATTAAGCCGAGCTTAAAAAAGATCGAGTGTATATCGAATCTCAATTAAACTTGATGTTACATTTTTTTGGTTTTATGACAATGTGTTGATCACTTTTACAACGTGGTTCGCTTTAAGGTTTTAAGTCATAGTGATAGCTCTTGGGACGCTGTTCTCGTATATGTGTACGTTTGATTTTCAGGATCGTGTCTCTGCCACAATGCATAGCATGTGCAACTCCTAGTTAATAAACAAACTTGTGCCTAAATCTTATATATTAAACTTGACTGAAAATGAGGAGAATAAAAACTACCTTCTCAGTGAGATATCTAAAAGCCTCTTTCCTCCGACCGGCTTCGTATACGTTGCATTGCGAGTATATCTGAGTTAATAAATTGTACCATATAATATATAGTTACATAGTGATCTAAGAACATACACTAGTACAGATTCGTTTTTTTTAAGGCGGTTAAATGAACAAGTCTGCGGTAGTTCAAAACTGAAATTGGCACAATATCGCGAAGTGACCGCCCTTGCTCAATTTGGGTCAGACCTGGATGCTGCGACTCATGCATTACTCAATAGAGGTGCAAGGCTTACAGAAGTACCGAAACAACCACAATATGCACCACTTCCAATTGAAAAACAAATTTTAGTCATTTATGCAGCTGTCAATGGATTCTGTGATCGAATGCCACTAGATAGAATTTCTCAATATAAGAGAGCCATTTTAAAGAGTATAAAAACATAATTACTACAATCTCTTTTAGAAAAAGGTGGCTTAACTAACGATGGATTTAACCGTCTTAAAAAAACGAATTTGTATTAGTGATATATAGAAAACATAAATCAACAAATCTTTTGTAGTAATTCTACCTCTGCTTCAACACTGGCACAAACAGCATAAATGCCCCAGTCACGAGTGTAATTATTGTACAAATGCACTTTAGCAAACCTAACACGAGGATGACGTTGCCGAGTGCCATCAAAGAAACAATGGTGAATAGTGATAAACATACATCTATCACCCGTGTGGGAAGGATTAGCCCCGATAAGCATTGTTTTGTCATGGTTTGAAAAGTGACAACTGAATACACAAGACAAGAAGGTTAATTAGTTAATTAATTTGGTGAAATCCTAGTAAACATATATTAAAAAGTGAACACTTCGTATCATATATATAAATATATAATTAGCGTCATATATAATGCATTTTTAAATATCCTAGAGTGGTTACCGGGAAATGGTAATATTTGTGCTTTGTCGGGTGATATCAATCAACCCGTCTTTATAATCTTTGAGGCTACAACGATCAATCCATATGTGTTTTGAATTGGGTTTAATTTCAATGGCATCTATCTCATCTCCAATACCACCTTCAAACTCTAAGTTGCATATGATAACATGTTCACATTCTTTTAGCCTAAGTCCACTGCATGATATTTTAATTCTTTGTCCCCGTCCATCGATGGTCTTGTATGACGATACGTCCAAATAAGATGAAAGTTCAATAGTACCCGAAACTTCAAAAACGATCCATAGAGGCTCTTTCCTGCGACATCCGGCTCGAAGTGATCCAGGCCCATCATCTATTACATAAAACAATTTATTATAATGGAGTAATGCTCATTACAATACTCATACTGATATTAAGGAGTTGATTACGAGAGAACCTCACAACCATTTATAACCCTAAAATTAGATGTGACCACTGTTGTAAAAATCGGCCTAGGCGGCCGCCAGGCGCCTCGATTTGGGTGTAGTCGGCCCAGCTAGTCGCTAAGCGGTTCTAGTCAGCCAAAATCGGACCTAGTCGGCCAAAATCGGACCTAGTCGGCCCAAATCGGTCAACCAATGTCAAATTTTTTTTTTTACCCGTTTTTAAAAGATACGATCCATAGATCCATCAGAAGATCCGTTTTTTAACCCTAAAATGTTTAAGTTTGAATTTTAAAGTAGTTGTCTTTA
>WOUH02000017.1:5370270-5391852 GCA_009936405.2 Stevia rebaudiana | reverse complement strand
AACAAGGAACCGCAATTGCGAATTACGGTTCCTTTGTTAAATGAATTTGGCTCAAAAAAAATGTGAAGAAACCGTTAGTCCAAATAACGGTATTACCATTTGCCACTTTTCTTTGCAAAATCTCCTATTTTCCACTCTAAAATGGCTACTTTACTAGTTTGAAAAAAAATTCATGTATCAAGTGGTAATTTGTGTGCATCATGCATGTTTCATGAAGGTCAAGCAACTCAAAAGATTTGGTTGAAGTTAAAAGCAATTATTATTCATTGAACGACTATTTCACAAATCATATATTACATATATATTTTCTTTATCATTAAACTTGAACTCTCAAGGATTTAATTAACTACATGAAAGGAACACCTTTTAATACCATTAGGTAATAAGCAGTCATTTAGTGGCAATTACAATTATCTTTTCTTACTTTTAATTAATTGCATGTATAACTTTGATCCGACAGCATGAAATCAACCATAGACAAATACAGGAAGACAAATTCCACTGAATCGAACACTTGCTCAGCTAAAGAGATTAATGATCAAGTAAGATCTTCAATATATTATTACGCTTCAAATGTGATAAATATTTTTATTTTTTTATTTTTAACAACAATTTTTGTAAACTATCGTCATCACTCCAAAATAAATATTGCTATTTGTGTTTTTGTGCACGCAGTGGTACCACCGGGAGGCGAAGAAGCTTCGCCAGCATATACATATGCTTCAAATTTATAACAGGTGACCGAATATATATTTAGTGTTTTTTTGGATGCATTTTTTTATGTTATTTTTTAATTTCAGGCACCTTAAAGGTGAAGGATTGGATTCTTTGAACATTAAGGAACTGGAGCAGCTGGATACGAAACTTGAAGATGCAATTTCAAGGATCAGGTTAAAGAAGGTAATCGTATTTTAACATTAACCCCATTGGTAGAGGGGATTAAATAGGCCAATAGGTACGAACGAATTCGATCGGGTCAAGGGTGTTAAATACTTAAACTTAAACGGGTTGTGATCAAGGGTTAACAGCGGGTCAAATACCCCAACACGATCAATTACAGCTAAATTGATAACACTTTCAAGTGCTTCGTTTTCTATAGTGCTAGTCAAAGAAGCAGACTTCATCGAATTTGCAACCAACAAAACTTGTGCTAGCTTTAATGATTGATAAATCAAAGGAAAGACAACATGTTTTTTTTTAATCATAAGTCTACTGGCAATGCCAAGTTAGTAAATCTTTCATCTTTTCACATACTATCAATGCAACAATGCAAGTTGATGTGCAAGTGTAAGTTTTTGACTTTTTTCATTGCCAAAATTATATATGTGGATAAAACTTACAATCTGGTTAAGTTTGATGCTAAATTAGAAAGTGAGTCACATGGGATGATTTTCATCATGTTTCCAAATAATTTCATGTTAATCTAATTAACATGAAAAAGAAAATTATAAGGTAGATTCATATTGACAATAGTATTTAAACAGCTGCTAAACTTATATAAGGTAGATTGGCTAGATAAAAAAAAAAAATTTATGGGCCTAGAAAATAATTGAAATGGGCCTTTTAATTTTCGGGTTATTAGAAAACAAAATTAGCAATGCTGTTATGGGCATTTGCGCCTACACATCTCTTCACTTACAAGTAAATCCGCTCGAACGTGTTTACGATTAGGAGAACATATCGTTTATTATTTAATTTTATTTATGTTGTTATTTTGTTTGACAAACAGGGTGACATGATACTTGCAGAAAGCGAATCCTTGCAAGTAAAAGACTATTCACGTTTCATTTTCTATTCAACACATGCACTATATCTAAAATTTTAAGATTTTAAATAAAAATGCATCTACATCTAATTTTTTATCACAATTTTCATTTTATAATTTAGAGTGTTTTAGATAGAGATTATTTAAATGTAGACAATCTTTATAACTTTTTTTTACTATATAATAGACAGAAAATATATATAAAAAAAAAGTGTTCGTGAATGAAATAGATATTAAAAATACAGAATGTGACGTGGAGGGTTAAAAAAATTGTTTATAAAACTAGAAAATATAATATTTAGTTAAATTATAAATAGGAGATAGAGATTGAGATATTAATTATCATTTCTTTATATGTTTACATCTTAATTATCATTCTTAATTTCATTAGTATGAATAAAAGGTTCCCGGGTACATGCATGTTAGCTCACAAAATGATATCCGGTCCTCTGTGTAATTAAGACTTAACTATAATGGGAGGCCGGTCTTGGGTTTGAGTGACAGCGGAGACATAATGAGGTTTCAAGTGGATAGGATTTTTCCCATAGGGGTAGGTTACTCATGTGATTATGAGTGAGTTGGGCTGAAACGTTAAAATTAGTATGAACGGTTGACATCCCGTCTTAGGAATACTCAATCGGATACTGTAGTTAGTTCCAAACAATGTTAAAAAATAATTATGGAAATTGTAGATTGCTAAGAAGGAGATTGTCCAACAAGGGTTGGATCATATGCTGGTTATGAGGCAATAGAATCCTACCTTGCAAGGAGCTCCCTCCAACTTCATGTAACAGGGCCTTTGGAGGATACCCCAGATCCTTTTACCCTCTCTCCCAACAATTCCCTTCGCATTTGGTATAATTAAAACACTGGTAATAATTAAATTTGTTTAATTTAGATAAATTATATATTTATGTATTTTTTTATTAAAAATGCAAATACAAAACCTCAACACTACTAGCAATAATGAATTTTTTCTGGTGAAATGTTACCACATATACGTACGATGGCTATCGTGCAAAATGGATCAAAGTTTACTTCTATATATGTAGTTTGAATATATATGTGTTGCCTTGACGCTATATATTGTGGGCAAAAGTACTTAGTGAAGTTTGGTATTTGCGACATTTCGATTTATTAACTATGTTTGAAAACCTTCTTGTGTAAACGTTTGTAATGATATAAAGACTATCATCAACTATTCAAAGTGAAATAATAGAAAATATTGAAAGCTAATATTTAAGAAAAGAAAAAAAAATACTTTGGATTGTACTCTCAAATAACATTAACAGTGAAGTTATAGATCAAATACTAATTAAAGAGAAGCGTATATACATAACGCATGTAAGACTACTCCCATCTAAAAAAACTTCTGGTTGATTGCTCAAAACCCCAAAAAATAAATAAAAATTGACATTAAATGACCAACTTTGTTGTTGGATCAACCAAAGGTTGGGCGATTTTTATTACTTTTTGGATTTCAGGTGGAAAGTTTTGATTGTCTCATTTATATTAGGTTGATTGATTGTGAATGAGAGTGGAAAACTTTGATTAATTGGTTGTATATGTGAAAAAGAGAAAATTAGTTTTTTAATAAAAAAATTTGGGTTGGTTCATTGTGAATGAGATTAGTCTAACGCTGACTAGGTTTTGCATATCAAATTAAATATAGATAAAAAAATTGTTTATATATTTGAAAAATAACAAAATTTACGTCTTAAAAAGGGTGTTTATGTTACATACTTTGAATGATAGCTTCATGGTCCATCAACACCTTCATAATCTGATTCAATACTTAATTATAATCTGAGTCATGTATCAAGTCATGTATATATAGTGAATTAGTGATCATAGTTTGTTGTATGCTGTATACATGATATACGAACGCTGTAGAAGTGTGTACTACATGATGGTTTGCAACTAAATTAATATATTGCAAAGGTCAGGGTATAATGGTCAAATGAAAAGTAAGATGTTTTCGGGTAGATTTCAACCCACGTTACTCTCTGCATAACCAACATTACATGCATCAAAAATAGTAATTGTCCTTATCTTGGCCAGCTGCCTATACACAGGATGAGACTAACTAAATATATATGATTAATTTTTAGGGTTTTTAAGACCACTATATACCTTTAATTGAAGATCAAGATAGAGCTAGCAAAGATAGGTGATTTTCTTGAAAGTGGTGCTGTTTCTTCTTCAAAGGTACTGTTTTTAGTCTGTTTATATATACCCATTTGCATGTTTATACAGATTCTATATCTTCTACTTTCTTGTAATTATAAATTCCTGCCTTGTTGAAAGAAAAGAGGAACTTTTATTTATTTGATCATTTTATTGGGAAAGTGTACTTATATTGTTCCATGAAACAACATGCATCATGGAGGACCTTGTTTCTGAACTTCATCAGGTTGGCCATACTACTATAGATCAAGAAGAAACAATTGTGTTTGTGTTTGTGTTTGTGTGTGTTTGCTTTTCTTTATGGTAGGGTAAATTTTGATGTGTAACCATAATCTTCTCATGCCTTAACAAGGTTTTTTTAAAATGTAAAAGAAAACCCTAAGTTTGCGATTTCTACTCTATATTTTAAAGATTAATTAATATAGTTTTCATAATGTAAAATTGCAATTTTAAGTTCGAATTAACGATTCCTTATATATAGTATCAAAATATAATTTAAATGATGTTGTTATGCATTTACAATCATGTGTTCAATTCTATGAGTGAGGATCTTAAAATAATCATATATATGTATATTTTTGGTTAAATCTTGATCGATGTGATTCGTAGATCAACTTATAAGATATGATTTTAGATATAATTCTATTTAATAAAACAATATTATGGGAAACTGCGATCTAAACCTATATACATGAGGTTTTGTAGATTTCTTCCCTAGTTACTACTTAGCTTAATATCATCATATGTGTATTTTAAGATTAGTAATGCGTTTAATTAATTAATAATTTTGTTTATATGTAGGTATAAATATATTAGAGATCGAGATAAATCAAGTTAAACATGGGTAGAGGAAAGATCCCTATCAAAAGAATTGAAAACGATACATCTCGACAGGTGACGTTCTGCAAGAGAAGAGGTGGACTTCTTAAGAAAGCTTTTGAGCTTTCGGTCCTCTGCGATGCTGAAATCGCTCTAGTTGTCTTCTCCACGAGGGGACGCGTCTACGAGTATGCCAGTAACAAGTAATTTTCTTGATGAACATTTTTAAGTCATTTAGCTACAAACAAACTATTTTAATTATTTGAAATGCAAACATAATACCATATTAAACGTGTGTTTTATTCGATCGTGTTATTGAAATACTTAGTAATATTTAATTATGTTACACATGTCGCGTCATACCATTCATTTCTTTTTGTATTTAGTTACATTTAATTTAATTATACTAAAGATATTGTGTTTTGCATACCACTTATTAAAATGTCTGTGTTTGTGTTCAGCATAACCATTTAACACAACACTACTCTTTTTCTACCTCTAAATTGGTTTAAACACTTACCATTCAACGACAAAATAATTACTAGTGATCAATATTCAATGATCGTTATTCATGATTCTAGTTATTAATAAACAATCAAATATATAAAATCTCAAAATAAAATTATATCAAAACTAAAGCCTAATAAATTTTATTCTTATTCTCCTATGTACAAAACACACAATTAACGTTCATATCATTCATATTTCTTTTGACAAACACAAGTAAATGCTTCTGAAAGCATGTTAATTTGACTTAATTAATATTTGCTACTAGCTAATTAAGCTAATTAATAAGATTTGTGCATGTTTTATATATGAATATTAATTTGTTACAGCAAAGAAGGTTATGAACCTTAGTTTTTAGCTATTTTGCAACAAATACTTGTATTGTTGTAATATCAAAACAATAAATTGGACTTAAGATTTGCTTACTCTTGTTTCATATATCATATATTATTAAAAACACATAGAAATACACATACAACACACACACACACGTGTATATAGTTAGAAAAAAATAGTAAAATAATTAATTATTTGAAGTATTAGAAACTACAAGTTCGTGGTGAGTGTTTAATCAGTTTCTGTATCAAATGTAAACAAAAGCTTTTTGCTTTTGCAGAATCCTTACATGCTAATAGAAATTTGAGTTGGAAACATAAATAGGAAATTAATTATGAGTTCCAAGATATTTTCCTTAGAAAAATGGTTTTCTATATATCTTTCCTGTTTTAGACACCTACAGAACACAAGGGTAAAAAACCCAACTTATGCATGCATGTATGTACGTACGTATGTATGTGCATCATGCATGTTTCATAAATCATAAAGGTCAGCCAACACGAATAAAATCGACTCAAATTAATTTAAGAAAGTGCAATTACTTTATCTTTTTTTTTTTTTGACATTTCAACAGCATGAAATCAACTATAGACAAGTATAAAAAGACAATGTCCAATGAATCAAGAACATGCGCACCTGAAGATATTAATGATCAATATTCTGAATTCTTAAAATTTGACATACTGTATATTGTTATTTACATGTTTGCAACAATTTTTATAAAAATCACACGAATATGTATTTTTGTTCTAATAAAATATGGCCGGTTAATTAATGTGGATAAAAATTTTAACTTTATGTTTTTGTGAAAGCAGTTCTACCAGCAGGAGTCGAAGAAGCTCCGTCAGCACATACATATGAGTCAAATTTCTAACAGGTGATCAATATATAATTTTGTGTATTTGTAATTCGCATGCAGCTTTTTTATGTTCTTTTTTTTTCATTTTTTATTTATCTTTTAATTCCAGGCGCCTTAAAGGTGAAGGATTAGATTCTTTGAACATGAAGGAACTGAAGCAGCTGGAAACAAGACTTGAGAAAGCAATCTCAAAGATCAGGTTGAAGAAGGTAACCATATGAGCCTCTTATTAATTAGGTGGAAACAATTCGGGTCAAAACAAATATTGAGATCAACAATATTCGTGGCCATCAAAACGTTCGTTTGCGACTTTGTGTACCACGATATTGTTACGACTCATTTTATTTTTTATTTTATAGCAACATTTTTTTACTCCTAAATCCAACTAATCATATCCACCAAATTATTATTTTTTTGTTTCGACCAATTTCATGACTTGATCAAATTAAATCCAATTTGCAACTGATTTCCACATTTAGAGCATTCACAATAGAATTTTCAACTCCATCTTCATATTATAAAAAGCATATGTTTTATTATACATTGGAATCCCCATATATAACCCATCTACAAATTTATAGGAAACCCCAATGTTATCCTCACGTTTGAGTGCACACATTCATTCCCTATAATAATTATATATATTTGTTTCTGACTTTTGCGAGTGATCGTGACTGAAAAAAAAAAAGTTTTGAGAACAACCGTGAGTTTTAGTTAAAATAAGAGGAAAATCATTAAAATGATCAATTTAATTTGACCAAAAATTCACCAAAATAACCATTAGACTCCAATGGTGCCTGATGGCTGGAATCAGGCAACTTTTTTGTCAATGGAACCGCCGGCTATGAAGGTAATTAGGAGACACTTCATTAATTTTTCCTCTTATTTATTATTCAAATTAAAAAAAGTCATACAATATTCTAATAACAAGATCAAAAAAAGTAGCACAATTAAGACAACATGAAGAGGATCACGACCGGATCCATGTCATAATCTATGGTAATTAATTAGGAGAGTATATATATATAATTTGTCTTTTACTTTTACCAATGTTGTCATCTTGTTTGATCAACAGCATGACATGATACTTGCAGAAACCGAATCCTTGCAAAAAAAGGTAAGCAATTACTTTATATATATACATATCTTACCATTCGCTATTGTTAAACATCACCTAGTTTACACCTAGCTACACCTGATTTCCCAATCTTCAACTTAAACAGGAATTTGAGCTTGAACAAAACAACAAAATCCTTCGCATGAAAGTAAGATCTAACCACATGATGATTTAAATATTTCATGTAATAATAATAATACTGATCCAATTGATTGAACATGCTTGTTGTGGAAATTGTAGGTTGCTGAAAATGAGAGGATGCAACATGAGGTAGAGGTTGGTTACAATGCAATTGAATCCTATCTTGCAAGAAGCTCCTTACAACTTAATATAATGGGGCCTCCGGACGCGCTTACTCCTACAATAATGGGGCATTCGGACGCGCTTACCCTTAATCCTTGTACCCTCTCTCCCAACAAGTCTCTTCGCATTTGGTATGACTAAAAAACTGGTAATAAATTTTTTTAATGTTTATTAAATAGATAAATTGTTTATGTATACATTGATTAAAAAGGTAAAAGGTAAACCTTATATAGTCATCAGACCTTAATTATAATAATTTTATTTTACAGGTGAATTGGTGAGGGAAGCACTCAATTAAAGTTTACTTCTATGTAGTTTAAATGTAACGTGAATTTGGAGTCATTTTCGCCTAAAGTAACAGGATATATACATATTATTGTGAATAAAACTACTTTGTGATTGTTGGTTTTGTGAGATTTCAACTTATAATTTTTATTAAGCATGTAAACCTTGATATATTTGTTAATTGTTATGAACTTATGATACCAAAAGGTTATTAACTACTAAATTAACACTATGACATTTAAGAAAAGAAAATGATATTATGTATTGTAAGTCTCTCAATTCTAACATTTTCAATGAAGTCATAGATGAAAATACTGAAGAGAAAGGTTGTGCGCTACTGCGCTATATGATTTTCTGATTACTAAGATTTATCACGGGTGTTTAAATAGCTCGAAACTCTCTTGAAAATGGTTGAAAAAACTCAGCTCAAATCGGCTCGGTTCATCTAAGAGTATTTCATCTTGTATGTAGATCATTCATCTCCAAATTACCAGATTTCATTCATTTTCATTCTTGACATATTATCAAACACTTGGTGTGCACAATTTTTTTTATTTAATCACACGTCATATATCATATATTATCAATAGTATATATGTCAATACATAATTACATACATCAAGGTAAAACATACAATTGGCATCAAATTATCACCGAGGGTTAAAACTCATAAAGTATTTAAAATTTAAATACATTAATTATTGACTATTCAAGTACTGATATGGTGTTCGTTTTTTTCCAGTTCTCATTCATGTATAATTGTATATGAAGATTCTAACTCATTCAAATAATCAAACTCGGATTATAACCCAAACACATATTGATTCTACACATATTCACTTTCTCAATTTCTAATTTAGTCTAGAACTTACAAAATGCATCTATTCAGAAACAAATAAGCCTATAGAATGCTTGTTAGTGCTTCCTTTCTCACAGTCCCATGAAGAAGAATCGCAACTTCTCATCTTTAATTTCATCATCTTCATCGTCGTTTCGTTAGAGCACACACACACAAACACCTTTTGATAAACGTACTCTCATAAGTCTCATTCCCCCCATTTCACCCTATGATCACCAAATTGATAAGTTTAGTCCTCAAGTTGCCTTTGTTTTTAATTTAAGAACTCAAGATTTATTAAGCATATTCTCTAATCCTGTAGTTAATCTGATGTTAGCATATAACCGGCCACCTCTAATCAAATACTCACTATAAGTCTATAATTAATATATTTCATACTAAAAGGCTTATAGAGGTAGTGTCTTGATTTCCTTTGGGTTCGACTGTTCGAGTTTTTCTATAGCTAGGTCAAAGGGTTTTTTTCAAGTGTGGTTTTTTTTCTGTATGGTGGGTCGGGTGTTTTTTTTACGAAAGGGTGATCCATTGGCCAATCAGGGTGATCCTTGGTTCCAAATCGTAATTTGCCACTGAAAAAAAAAAGTATAATAAAATCCTTCGTATTTCATTTTTGTTATGTTTTTATAGATTTTTGCCCCAAAATTGAATGTTAACTATACCCACAAAAAGGCATATTCGTCTATGATTGTGTTATATCCACACAACTTGTCATGTAAACAAAGCATCATGGACAACCCAACCCTCACAGAATCTGGAGTTCCCAACCCATCAAAGTTGGCAAATATGTTGTTATACCTCTTAAATACCACAAAAAGATATTATGGGAACAAATGACTCAATATCATACATATAACTAAGATGTAACAAGTGAATTGAAACAATCCTTTAAGACGTGAAGCGAAATATAATCCATGGTTTGATTGGAACAGTTGTCAAACTTGATTACATTTCTTTCTGTAGCATTTTTCCCTTTATAAAATAGCGCAATTGCCACTTTCAGCTCGCTTCCGAAGCTCCTCAGTTTCCTTTCGCGCACTCTTTAAATTCTCTTTGAGCTTTCGGATTTCGTTTGAGCAGCACGAGCCATTTCTTCAAGTTTCAACCGGGCCATCTGTTCTTCGGCCAATTGTTGTTCAAGTCTTTTAGTTGTTTCCTTAAGCCTCCCCTCAACCTATATATACATCATATATTAAACCATATGTATTATAAATTATGTATCTAAAATCATGCTAACAATTAATCAATTAAAGTAATCTCTACTTAATATACACACATATACTAGGAACATAATTAAAATTAAAAAAAAAAGTAGGAATACCATTTCAGTAATTCGCTTAAGATGCTCGTCATATGATATATGCATATGCTCTGTCATCTCACATATTTCCTTTTTGGTATATCCCTGTAAAGATTGAACTTCTTCTATTTGTTCATGAAGCTTTCTAGTCCCTCTCTGTCAAGTACATGTATAGTTTATGTCACATTAACAATTAATTGAAAATACTTAGTCAATAATAAAAACATTTAATGGTAAATAGGTTAAATTAATGTCTCACCTCTAATTCACTAAAAATCTCATCACTATATGGTTTCCCATTGTTCTTGATCAACACCGTGTTGACAAGAGATAAAAGTTGTTGTATTTGTCGCGTTTTCTTCTTTTGATCTTGTGTCCTGTTATCAAAAAGAACACATCTATCCCCACATAGACGAAGGGTTTCCTAAACCAATACTCCAGATAGGCAGATAGTGAATAATTAATCTATTTAAATTTTAAATGCTTTAAGAAAATATAAATAATAAAACAGTCAATTTCCAAAGAATATTTATTTGTTAAACAAGAACAACTAATAACCGTACCTTTAACGATTCAGGACAATCTTCTAAGAACTCTACCAAAGTCTGGTCATTCTCCTCAAGTTCATCTCCACCGGTAAAAACCACAATCATGTAATCATTTATTTTTCTCCCAAATAACGTCCTCAAACTACTTATTGCGGTTTTTTCTTCGTTTGAAAACCGACTTCTAACAGAAAGGACAACAAGAACAGCATGAATCCCGTCTCTTGCCATGCTGATACATTTAACAATCTCCTTCCCAATAAACTCAGCATCAACGGATGAATCAAACAGTCCTGCCATTAAATTAGTCATTAACAATCTAAAATCAAACAGTTAGGGTTGTAAGTGAATTGAATAAACACAAACAAACCTCTGTTATGTTCGTATTCGTTTGTTAAGCATTTTACTTGTTCACCCAAATTTTTTGTTCGTGTTCATTCATTATGGAATTATAATTTTTCACGGACAGTTCATGCACATGTACTATTTTACAGGATAAAACCAACATTTTTAATCCCAGTCTCCATGACATTAAACATATTAATCACCTCAAATAAACATAAAGTTAAATACTTTATATAAGAATCATAAACATAAAAACTTTTTGTCAACTTGAAATCATTAAAAATAGAAAATAAAAATTTAACTAATAAAACGAACATTTGAATTTTGAAGATATAAAACACATTTAATGAATGACATAAACAAATGAACGTAAATAAACATAAACGACCACATTACCGAACGTTCACAAATACAAATGAATGAACGAGACCTCTATTCATGTTCATTTATTTAACTAAACGAATCATTATTTCTCTTCGTGTCCGTTCATTTATTAAACGAACGAACACAAACAAACCTCCCGTTGAACGGTTCACAAATTGTTCTTTAATCGCTCGGTTCGTTTACAGCCCTACAAACAATAGATTAGTAAATATCGCACATTACTAGGAGTATCGATCATGTTAAGCATCTGGCCATCTTTCAAGACTGTTGTTCTTAGCTCAGAACTACCAGTTACACCAGCAGAGCTTGCCTTTGAAATGAATTCTTTTTTTCCGATTATGATATTACCGGTTGCACTTTTTCCATTACCTGTTCTCCCGACCAAAACAAGTGTTCGAAGTGCATTCAAAGGAGACGTTAACTCCCAATCATCATCAATCAAACTTCCCATGATATGATACTCAATTCTACATCATGAGTTACAACTCGATTATAATCCTAACATTACAAATCAACTCACAAAGTAGTTGATGGAAAAAACTTAAAAACATGAAACGACATAGTAATATTTCATGCAACAAAACAATAAATGCGAACAAGATTAACATATAACACAAGTTTTATGTATAATTCAATCGAAGAAACTCCAATTAAAATCACGAGCGGATAATGTAATAACCTAAATTCAGAGGAACAATGATAGTATGATTTTGAGTGAAAAACGATTATTATATGTATATAGTATATACGACAGGAGAAGTTCAGAAGAAGAACGTACCTTTGAGAATATGTTAGGGTTTAAGGTAAAATGAAAGAAGATATATAAAACAATCTAATTGAGATTTGGCCATTTGGGAGGAGATTATGATAGCATACGACTCTTGTAATTTAAATGTGCTAAAATTGCTGTACTCGGATAACACGCCAAGAATGACGTGGTCAGTCAAACACCAAATTACCATTTTATGCGCAAGTTTAGAAAAATTTTGATAAGCAATAGTATAAGTCTACATTATCTAATTGTAAACTAAGGTTAAGTATATACTACCGTTTATTCGGAGTGATAGAGGATATAGATTGTCATACTACACATTCGAGGGAAATTTCATGATTAGTGTCTGATAAGAATTTTTCTAACTAGTTAAAAGGAGAAATTTTATATTGTTATAATTCGACCACTATTAAAACATATTCATCAAGACAGCTCACACTAACCCGTCAATTTAGGATCCAATTCTATATTTTTCTTGAGAGGTATCGGGAAGGAATTGAAATGGAATAATATCGATTCAGACAGAAGAAAAGGTTCTCGGTTGATTCAAACACTGTACCTATGGGTAAATAAATGACTTTGTAGTTGATTTATAAATATGTAAGAATGTGTAGATAGGGGATGGTTGAGAGAATCATTTTTTATTTGAAAACCAAAAAATCATACTTAAGTGAACTTCAAACATTTCACATTTCTTCATACGTTATTATTTTTTAAAACGGTCTGCACCATTATATCACAAATTTTGCCATCTTTCAAACGAGTATAATGAAGTCATATCAAAAAAATAAAAAATTTACGTCGTAAGTTGTATACTGCATATATGTAGTAAACTTGTACTATAAATTTTTATTATTTTTTTTGAACGACTACTTATAATATACATAGATATACATCAAAAAACAAAACAAAAACACTTATAGGAAATACGTGAGGTAACTCAAAATACTAAAATATATGAATTATCATTATACTACAGTAATATTACACATATGTTATGTAGTATACATAAAAAGATAAAAAAAAATTAAAGAAAATTTTTATTAAATATTTTCTAAAAACGCAAATATAAATTTAAATAAGTATAATTTGTAAATTATCATTATACTGCATATATGTAGTATTAATTTTTTTAAAATTATTATCATACTGCATATATGTAGTATTAAAATTTTATGGCGCAAATTTTTTTCCTTTTTAGTATGGCTTCATTATACTCGTTTGAAAGATGAGAAAATTTGTGATTCAGTAGTAGAATTCGTTTAAAAAAATAGTAACGTATGAAGAAATTAGAAATGTTTAAAGTTCATTAAGTTTTGGTTTTTTGTTCTTAAATAAAAAGTGGTTCTCTCATGATCCTTCTTCTTGTTATAAATTTGCATAAATTTAATATAAATTGATTTACTATTTTGGGTCCTTAAGTACATATCTCTTTTAACTATTTTTAAACAAGATAGAGCTTTTATTTATTTATTTATTTATTTTTTTTTTCCAAAAAGAGTGGTGTTAGAAAGTTATCTATCAAAAGAGTGTAGTTAGTTTATGAGAACTAGTTCACTTGGTAAAAACTTATGTTTTTTAAAAGAAGGTGATGAGTTCAATTGATGACAAAAAAACAATAGTAGTTGAAAAAATATTTACCCAAATATGAGTTTTATTTTAAACATTTAATATCTTTATCTTTTCATTCAGTCTCAGCATGAATAATTTCATCTTTTTTTTTAGAACAACAGTTGGTGCAACGGCCTATGATCGTTGCACTCAGAGGTGCAAGGAACGAGATCGAAACCCCGCCTCTAACACCCTGAGGTGTTTTTCGCCGGCAATGGGGCTCCCTCAGTCTCAACGATCGAAACCTGCCTCCTCACCATGAATTATTTGATGTTTTTTTATTTAAACGTAACTTTTTATTTTTATATACTTCAGATTACTATTTTTTATTATTTTTTAATTATCACGTTAATTACAAGAAGCTTCCAAATTAAATGATAAACCAACAAAAACCCAAAGAGGAGGCTTGGTATCAATATTCGACGTTAATGAAAAAAACAGGTTTTTAATTCGCGAGCTGCGGGGGGTTTAGCTCAATTAAAATCTGCTTATTAGGCATGGTGTTACGATTAAAAGAAACATTTAAATGGAGAATAGATTATGTAGATTGAAATGTAAATAGAAAGCATTACTATGCCTAATACGTTGCATTACTAATAGTTTTTTAGTTGTTTTTAATTGTCACGTTAATTGCAATTAATAAAAGCTTCCAAAGTAAACAATAAACCAACAAAAACCCAAATAGGAGGCTTGACGTCAGTATTCGACAAATAAGAAAAAAACAAGTTTCTTACTCGCGAGATGCCGTGGATTACTTCGATTAAAATCCGATTATTATGCCATAGTCTTATGATTAAAAGAAACATTTAAATGGTGAATCGGTTACGTAGATTGAAACGTAGATAGAAAACCCTACTACGCCTAATACATTGCATTACTATGGCTTTTAATCGGGTCAACCCAATTGGGTTTGGGTTATTAGGGAAGAGTTAGTCAGATTTTAAATCCCTGACTAGATTTTGTTTCAAGATTATTATTTCTTTAATAAAAAAATTAGATGGTAGTTACATATAATTTTAAGCGAAACTTTCTGTTATTTGGGTTATGCAATCTCACCGCAACATGTGAGGAATAATAATACTTTCTATCCACCTTTCGATCTTCATAACCAATCCGTTAAAATTATAAATATTTCTTTTAATCGTGTCACCATGTCGTAGTTAACAACTTTAGGTACCATCCTACCGCAAGGCTCATATAAGAAAAAGTTGCTTCATACTCGAGGCGACTATTTGGATTTTTGTGTGTTTTATCCTTTGTTTTGGAGGCTTTTATTAATTTTAGTTAACGTGGAAGTTGTTGAGATATAAAAAAAATGTTACTAAGCCGAAATATATGAAAAAAGAGGCTTTTATTAATTGTAGTTAACGTGGAAGTTGTTGATATACAAAAAAAAAAAAATGTTAGTAAGCCGAAATATATGAAAAAAAAGTATGAAGTTCTATTTCAAAAATAAACTAGTTAATATTTAGATAACTACATTCTTTAAAAAGAAGTTCAAAATAAAAACGCCAAACATTTGAACTTTTAACTTTTTTAACCTTGAGTCGAACACCATTCATTAATCTGTTAATTTTCATCCTATCCATCACTCTACTTAAGTGCATCCATTGTGCTTTAGAACACTTATGAACTATTAATCAATATAGGCATCCCTATACTTTATTTTAATTGAAGTTAATCTTGACTCTTTGTTATTAATTTTTAAGATAAAAGTTAAGTACCACTTAAACGGGTAACTTAATCCCACAAATCACAAATCAAAAGGAAAAAACCTACCAAGAAAAAATCTTAGTCTAATTCAGAGTATATGACTTTAGGTAAAACTCAAACCCAATACCTCTCATATGCGAGGTGGACTACATGCTATTAATAACTCAAACTCAAACTCAATCGCTTTAGTAAGTGATTGCCATACTACATGCTATTAATAGAGTTAATTACACACGTGGTCTTTATGGTTTGCTAAAAGTAACAGTTTTGGGTGTTAAAGGTTTAAAGTTGTAAGTTTAGAGCCTTCGGATAAAATTTTGTAATAAGTTTGAATATTAAAAATAAAATTGAATAGATTTTATGTTAAATTTGACTGAAATGACAAAATTACCATTTTATTAACTTAAGGGGCCATATATGTGTTTAAGTGTATTTTAAATCAGGGACTAAATGTGTAGTTAACTCTATTATTCAAGGACCACACCACCTCATCCCCCCGAATCAGTTCTAAACGACAACCACAATCTCATCTCCATCATCATCTCCGAAATAGGTTTTGTACATTCATGAGTTCAAGCAATAGGTAGATGGATTCAGAACAAAATTGGGGATGGATTTGAATCATCTTTTTGTTTGATCATCGATTTTATGACCAGATTTGAATCATCTTTTTGTTTCATTCATTGGTTTTATGAACCATCAATGGTAATTATGGCATGAGTAGTTAGGTCCATGAATGAGTTGGTCCTGCAAGGTCCACTAATAATTCATAAGCCAACTATTAAAGGAACCTGTTGTAAACATAACAGAAATGCTCAAACAAGATGAAGCTTATTATTATTATTTTCATAGTGATGGAATCTGTTTGAATTTGAGAGAATGACCGACAAATTAATTGAAGAGAGACGAGGTAGTAAAGAATTTGAAGCAAAAATATAGGGTTTTGTAGAAATGTATTAAATTTAACTTGGTGAATTTTGGGTTAAATTTGATGGCTGATTAAAAGTAATTAGACAAGATTATCGGATTCCTTACAAGAAAAGGTGATAAGAGAGAATTTGATCGGGTGGTGATGTTTTATGAATTTCAAAGTATTTACACAAATGGACCCTGAGTTAAATTTAAGTTAAATACATGTATACCCCCTTAACTCCTTAAGAGGTAATTGAGGTTAGAAAACATGTTAATCAAGTTGTGTGTCTTTATAAATATGTTTATCGAATTAGTTTATTCATATGAAAATCACAAATTGTAATCAGGATTTTGAATGATTATTTTCATTGATTATAATAGTTCTTTGTGAGTTATCTAAAACGTGTTTTTGATTATGATAGCATGCCTTTACATTTTAATATATATATTTTATACATATCACACTTTTTTTGTTATAATATTAGTGACCTTTTCCTTTTACCTCAAAAATCGTTCATCATCATTATCGCATTCTGTGCTTGTCTCTTTCGTAATCAACTTTATTGACAATAAAATTTCTGATTATCAATCAATTATTCAATTAATGCAAAATAAGACGGTTTCCTACATATATGTATACCGTATGTGTTGTGTAAGGGCATGAGTATACTAGATTACTAGTCTCAGTAAAAGACGTGAAATTAAAATTAATGGCGCATGACAACGTGTTAATAAAAATTTCACATGTGAGTCATATCTCTGTACAAGTGAGTGTTGTGTGAGTTTTATTCTTAAATTTTTAAATAAATTTTTTCTTAAATTTCACATGAGTTTTTTATATATGTTAATTACTATTAACATCACTTTTAATACTGGTGCAATTCTAACGAGAGACAATCCAAGCCTCATTTCACACAAGGTTAGGGCGGTTTTCAGTTTTTCACCCAATTTTCACGGCATAGAAAACATGCCACATAGAATCACCTGATTAGTTCACACCTGTATACCTCTTAGTCTTATTGCAATATACAGGCCTTCACGATAAACATTGGTTATCTTTTTAAAGTGTATTCATAAAATTGGTTATATTTGATTTCAGAGTGATTGTTGCAAACAAACCTGAATCCACCGGAAAAACGCAAAAGATTTGGGACGAGTATTTGAGTGTGTTGCATTGGCATACCTACCTATGTATAGGACAAGGGAGCAGCCGTCATCGTTAGTTTTTTTAGTGTCATGTATATGTTAAACTTAAGAGCATGCCCCATAAAATTTTGCAACTCCAAAAAGCCCCGACTAATAATATAAAGCCAATATAAATTAAGTACAAGTTCAGTATGAATTTTAATAAGTTAGTTATGTTTTTGTATCTAAAATTTAGTTTGGTTGTTTTTTTTTTCAAGATGACCCGACCCTATTCGCACTATTACTACATGTTTTGAGAAGGAAAATCAAGTTATTTGTGTTTTATCAGCTTAAAACCCGTGTATTACACATGGTTATATAAGCAAAATTTAAAATTTTCAATATTAAATCATTGTGTGTATATATTAAGTTACTATGTTATAAACACTCAAAACAAATAAATGTCTTACACTTTTATGACTAAAAATTATGATTTGAGATTTTAAAATTATTCATTTAGAAAATTTTTAATATATATTTCTTAAATATAGTTGATAATTATACAAATTAAATAAAAGTCAAATTTAAAAATTAAATAGAGTCATATATGGTATTCGTCTCTGAGATTTGTAACAGTTAACAGTTTTATTCCACCCTTAACAGTTTTCGTTTCTAACGTTTCAAGTCTTAACAATTTTCGTCGTGAAACCCTTAACAGAAAACGTTAAGGACGAAATTGTTAAGACTTGAAACGTTAGGGACGAAATTGTTAAGACTTTAAACGTTAATGACAAATTCTGTCGGACTGAAACTGTTAACTATTGCAAATGTCAGAGATACGTGTTGTTTACTATTTTAAATGTATAATATAATTACTTAATTAGATAATAACAAATTTAAATGATTTTAAAATTTAAATCTATTTTATAATTTACGATAAAACAAAACCTATAAAAAAATCTAATTTCAGATATACCATGCACGTATCATATTATATATGTAAATTCATATAGGGATTAATTGTTCGTCTTGAGACCTCATTCTTATTAGATGTGTTGAATTTTCAACGTTGACCATATATGACCTCTCGACCCTCTTCACAAAGTGCAAACAGTTCAACATAAGGTTGATGTTAATAACTAAAGTGTGGATTCTTTTTAACGGCGATTAATATGTGGATTTCCATGAAATTGTGTGGGGCTTTCATTTGTGAAAGCATGCCATGTTTATTCCTGGGTGGGTTTGATAAATCTTAGATTTGTTTGACTTTTTATGTTTTTTTGAAAAAAAAAAAACAAAAGTTAATGGCGTGTCACGTGTATCACAAACATAATAATAGTTACATGCTTGATTTCCTTCCAATGGTAATATGTTAAATTGATATTATGTCTTGCTTGTATATTTACGTGAAATACACATTTTGGGGTGTCATCTATTATTAACAAGATACATTACATCATCGATCACACCTAATCACTTAATCTTGTACCTTTGGATATCAATCACACATAAATCATAATCACTTAATCTTGTACGTTAGGATTTTAATCACACATAATCACTTAGGCCCTGTTTGTTTACATCTGAATGGGGTCTGAATGGCCTCAGGTCTGAATCGTTCAGATTCAGACCGTTTGGTGGGATGTAAAAATCAACATCTGAATCGGCCTCCACATCTGAATAACCATCTGAATGGTTAAGTAAAAATAAGAGTCTGAATGGTTCAGCACTTACTAGTTCAGAGCCTCTTAGCCATTCAGACATCTTAATGGTTCAACACTTAATGATTCAGATGTTACCAAACAGCCCCTTACTTGGATAGAAAAGATACTTCCAAACGCGGTAAAAAAAAAGAGTATACTTGCATCATACCTAAGTTTCAGTCAAATTCAAATAGAGCCAACCTCCTCCAGGTTACCTTTTTCGCATTGCCACGTGTACATATCATATCGTAACATAAATGCTAGATTCACCTTCTCCACTTTCCCGCCTCCTACTCGAAAATGGCGGACAAGAGAAAACGCCGGCGAGCAGACTCCGATTCCGACGACGACTCCGTACGTCTCCCATTCAAAAACCGCCTGAAACCAGACTCCGTCATCTTAACCACCCTCAAAAACCTAACCGCCGCCACCAAATCAGCCTCAACTTCCAAAACCCTAACCCTCTCCGACCTTTCTCTCTCCTCCACATGCCGTGAAGTCACGGATCTACCATTATCCTCCGTCCAAAACAAGATCCTAACCCTAGCCATCTCCCTCACCAAATCAATTCTCGCCGGAAACGGCTTTTCGTTCTCTGTTCCGTCACGCGCCGCCACGAATCAGCTTTACGTGCCGGAGCTCGATCGCATCGTTCTGAAGGACAAATCGTCGGTCCGTCCATACGCATCCGTCTCCACCGTCCGGAAAACTACAATCACAACACGTATACTCTCGCTCATCCACCAGCTATCTCTGAAGAACATCCACGTCACTAAACGTGACCTGTTTTACACCGATGTGAAGCTGTTTCAGGACCAGACTCAATCCGACGCCGTTTTAGACGATGTATCGTGTATATTAGGGTGCACTAGGTCTTCGTTAAACGTTGTTGCAGCTGAAAAGGGGGTGGTTGTAGGTAGACTTACATTCAGTGACAATGGGGATATGATTGATTGCACAAAAATGGGGATCGGAGGTAAAGCAATTCCTCCAAATATTGATCGAGTTGGTGATATGTCTAGTGATGCATTGTTCATACTTTTGGTTGAAAAAGATGCTGCTTATATGAGATTGGCTGAAGATCGGTTTTACAATCGGTTTCCATGTATTATTGTGACAGCAAAAGGGCAACCTGATGTTGCAACTAGGTTGTTCTTGAGGAAGATGAAGATGGAGCTGAAGTTACCTGTGTTGGCTCTTGTGGACAGTGATCCTTACGGGTTGAAGATCTTGTCAGTTTATGGTTGCGGGTCAAAGAATATGTCGTATGATAGCGCAAATTTGACTACACCAGACATAAAGTGGTTGGGAATTAGGCCTAGTGATTTGGATAAGTATAAGATACCTGAACAATGTAGATTGCCAATGACAGAACAGGATATTAAGACTGGTAAGGATTTGCTGGAAGAGGATTTTGTGAAGAAGAATCCTGGTTGGGTTGAGGAGTTGAGTTTGATGGTGAAATCTAAGCAAAAGGCGGAAATTCAGGCGTTGAGTACTTTTGGTTTTCAGTATTTATCTGAGGTTTATCTGCCATTGAAGTTGCAGCAGCAAGATTGGCTCTAATCATGGTTTGCTACCTCTTTCTCACTCATTGTAGCAAGTTTGTTGTTTTTATTGTTCAATAACTTGTCTTGAATCTATGCAAACTATGAAGTTTTAATCTTTAATATGTTTGCTTCTTTTCCAGCATTTGTAAGATAGATCAACTTGTAGCCATCCAAAAGTTACTGATGGAGTGCAATGTTGGCTTTAGTTAAGGTGACTACTAAACAAGATCTGCATATTATATCATTTAGTAAGATTTGTCTTTAATATTAGAGGATGATCGTAGTAACACAGTTCACAATGTGACTCATTTTTTGTGTTTTGGTGTACAATGTCCTCTAATTATTACGCGATTTATTTGTGGATTCTTCACATTGGTTCTTGTCCCTAACTGGGGTTTCTTAGATAGCTATCTATTTGTTATTGGAACCAGAAAGCTGTTTTTATTTAACACATAGTATAGTGTCTGACTTCTGCTGCCTTAAATCCAAAAACACAAACCCTTAGACTACCCGCAATGCATTAGGCTGCATTTACTACATGCATCCTAATCATCACTGCCACATCAGCTTTTTACTCATCCTTCCCACATG
>WOUH02000017.1:5358275-5370170 GCA_009936405.2 Stevia rebaudiana | reverse complement strand
TATTGTGGTCTTAATGATTAAAACACGGTAACAGTTTTAATGATGCTAAAACCTGTGAACTCACCAGCGTAAGCTGACCTTTTCAAAAATATATGTAATCTCAGGTGTCTAAGACAGGATACGGGAATGCTGCTAGGGGGACCGTTGTACTTGTTTAATATTTGTATTTTGCTTGTATTGTAATGTATTGCTTCCGCTATTGTAACGTACTCTGATGTTTTGATATGAAATGAAATGGTGTTTTGGTGTAATATGTGTTGGATGTTAGACCGGTTGACTCGATACTGCATTACCGAGCAAATGACGTGGCGACCCGCTCGTCGGACCGGTCGGTGACCGGGGGTCGGGGAGCGGGGTGTCACATTGTTGCATGCCTAATGTTACACACCCGGATTCAAACCACTTAGATTGTACTATTGTACTTAGACCTGGCAAGATGAGTGGGCTGGGTAACAGGTTAGGATGAGTTTGGGTTACGATCGGTAGATTTAGAGAAAGATCATTTTCTTGGGGGTCAGGATGGGTTTGGATAAAATATAAAAGAGTTAAAATGGGTTGAATGCAAGAAGAGCTCATATGGGATAGAATAACAAATAATCATAAAGACAAAATCAAATACATCGAGATTCGTAAGTAATTTAAAAGTTAAATGAATCTAAAATCAATGATATTAAGTATTTAAAAATCATTGTGTAACTTTATACTTTTAAAACGCGTCTTCATTTGAGCTAAGATACCAGTTTCACGCATACCAATAAAAAATTAAACATAACCTAATTATTTAAAACAACATAATCATCATTAAAGTAGTCAAGAAATCACTACCCTAGAAAAATGGAATCAATGAAAGAAAAGTAACATCTTTTATTCTTTTGGACAATTGTTATAATTTTCTCCATATCTCGGTATATTTCTCCCAGTGTCATGAAACAAGGTGAACAAAAAAGTAAGCATCAATTATAATCACTGACCTCTAAGGATTTTTTATTATGTTAACATGTCAAATGGGTCAAAAAGACTAGAATACATAATATTTATAAAAAGAGTCAGACTCACTTTTTAAGAGACTTTTAATGTAAAATTGATCAAGTAAATCAACTAAAATTGTTAACGGGTCAAGAAGACTAGTCTAAAAATAACTACCATGTGTGAACAATCGTATCAACATTCCACGAGAATCATGCTCATTGATTCTTTATCGACTTTTATTCCAATCAAATTGAGATTTAATTTAATTTAATTTACAAAAAAATATAACCAAATTCAGTCGATTTTGGGCCCACCGTATCGGCTCCACCTCATTATCGAACAAAAACACATCTGTCATTCATTTCATCTTGCCTCCTCAATGCACATTTTACTATTTCATTCACAAGATCTGGTTTTCATCCTCAAACATCACAAAAACTACCGATTCCTAAAAAATCAAAAACCTTCAAAGATCCGAACTACATTAATTGGTAATTTCCAGGTTTTCTGAGTTTTTTTAACTTAAAAAACATAATTTTAGTTCATGTTATGTAGTTTATTTCCAGTAAATATGTCTTCTTTCAATAATTTTACTGATTTTTGTTCAATTTCTTCATCAATTGTCATCTGGGTGTGTCAATAATTGCTTCGATCCTGTTACTTTCGTTGTGTTTGAAAAGGGGTATAAGCGGTTATTGTAAAAATCACCGACACTTATCTGAATTTGAATGTTATCTTTTGAATTTGTTGAAGTTCATCATCGACTGGCTCCTGGGTATGAAAATTCTCTTGGATCCTGCTAATTTTTAAGTTTTGACGATCATTTGTCATAATTCTCTGCATTTGGGGATTGCATTATTTAGTGAAATTTGATGATTTTCTCTCTGGAGTCTGGTGTCTTCTGTATTTGATTCGTGGATTCATAGGTTTTATGCATAATCTTAGATTTCATGATGAATTTTAGGTTTTAAGTGGTCATATAACAAATTTTAACAATTATATGCATCAGTGTGTGAGAGTGAGAGATTTCTTACAGATAAAGATGAAGACTTTACTTCTAACGTTTGACTTCTTGGGTCAAAAAGACCAAAATTTCAACACCAAATTGAAATGACATAATTAATTTTAGAAGATTTGATAAGTACATTGAATCTCATAAACTATTTCTACCTTGTATGAACAATGTTGGTCTCAAATTAATGATGCACATCAAAATTTGGATATTAAATGCTATATATGTTTGACTTCAACAGTCAACGTGTGTATCTTGTTATTAAACCAAAAAATTGTTGAAATTACGTTGAAAACAGGTTAATTGGTGGATGATTCAGTAATGGGAAAGAAAGGAAACTGGTTTTCTTCAATCAGGAAGACTTTGAGTCCAAGATCCAAAGAAAAGAAAATCCAGGTTCTTCACAATTCACTAAAATTTCCTGATTTTTATAAAATCATATCATTAAGTAACGATATTTATGTTAATTAAACACCAGAAGTCAGAACAAAAAGGGTTTGTGGATGAACGATCTTCAGTACCCGATACACCAATTATAGAAAATGCTAGCGGTTATTCTGATTCGCATCCAATTCCTCCACCAGAAGAGGTGGAGGTTGAGCCGCCACAAGCCGTCATTGTTGCCACCGCGGTTGCATCAACATCAGTGGTAGCCGTCACAACCCGTTATGCAGGAATATCAAGGGAGGAAGTAGCAGCCATCAAAATCCAAACAGTTTTTCGCGGTTACATGGTATTTATATATTTAGTTAAAATAATAATATCAACTATAGTCTACATTATATATACTTACATTTGTCATGGTGATAATAAATAGTAAAGTATAAGTTTAAAAGGTTATCTCGGTACAAATTTCTAAAGCTATTTTTTGGTTTTTTAATATTTAAATATTTTTTATTAGTTTAGTGTTTTACTTTCATAAAATAACGCTAGACTCCGGATATACCCATAGTTGCAAAAGTTGTTAAGCGCTGTTAGGTCGGTCGACTAGAAAGTAGTGAGTACCTGGCCTAGTACATTCGATATGCCGTTGCGAATCAGTTGCGATGCGTTATTTTATCTAAGCTTCGATGAAAATTTCGTTCAAAACCAAGCCGGTTAAGTATTATAAACTTCTTTTTAACGTCTCTAAATATACTGTTGTAACATGTTTCTTTTTACCATTACGTTTGCGTCTGCGTCTCTATTCACCTTTTTAAAAAACATAGGTTTCCCCTCGTCGCGGAGTGAGGGTGTGACCAACTAGTTAAAACATACAATTCTTGTTTGTTGATGTTTTTTTTCCAATGTTTATAGGCAAGACGCGCGTTATGGGGCTTACGAGGGCTCGTTAGGTTGAAAACATTGGTTGAAGGACCGTGTGTGAAGCGACAAACGGTTAACACCCTCAAATGCATACAAACTTTATCTCATATGCAATCCCAAATCCGTTCTAGAAGAATCCGAATGTTAGAGGAGAATCAAGCTCTTCAGAAACAACTCCTACGAGCTAAAGAAATCGTCAACGTGCAGGTTAGCTTTTGTTACAGCTCATCCGGTGCGGGCCCTGCTACCTTTTAACGAACAATTATCTTTTATTATTTTTTTTTAAAATATATTATTTTTTAGAACGGAGGCGAATGGGACGATAGCGTGCAATCTAAAGAAGAGACAGAAGCAAGGCTTATGAATAAGTATGATGCTGCTATGAGAAGAGAAAGAGCAATGGCTTATTCATTTTCTCATCAGGTAAAAAACCACGCGCTTTTGCATTAAACGGGTCGTGTTCGTGGGTTGACGGGTCAAACCCATCATCAAACTTACTAATGTTAGATTTATGATTATTATTTTGAAACAGCAACTTTGGAAGAAATCAGGAGGAACAAGGACAACAATGCTTTTCATGGACCCGACGAATCCGCAATGGGGTTGGAGTTGGTCCGAACGACACAAACATCACGGAAACGATCATGTGTCGGTTAATAGCGGTACCGACATTAAAAGTGAAATCACAAAATCGTATGCTCGTCACCAACTAAATTCGGCTCCTTCAACTCCTCGGGCTAAAGGCGGTGGTGGTCTGGTGGCATCTCCGAAACCCAAGATGGGTGGTTCTTACCCACGAGGTTACGGTTCAGGGATTGTGGCTAACCTGGATGATGACTCGAAAAGTGTGTCGAGTGTTAAATCTGAGATCAATAGAAGGTATAGTGTTGCGGGATCTATGGTGGTTGCGAAGTCACCTAAGGTGAATTCACGGGGACTGGCGGAGAATGGTGGTGGGACCGCCAACGTGAAGAAACATCTTTCGTTTCAGGGTAAACCGAGGCGGCATTCCGGTCCACCAAAGGTTGAAACGACTGTTGGTGATGGGTTGGAGGAGGGAAATTTTAAATGATCCTTGAAGGTGCAATTTGGAGTTATATATATATATACATATGTATTATAAGTTGTTAATTTACTTATTGTATGGAAATTTTATGTAATTATCGCTCATATGCTACATTTATTATTTATTACTCTTCCTACAACGAAAATGAGATCAGGTTTTGTTGTTTGTTTAGACCGTTTCTAGTATCTTCAAGTTGAACTGCAACACGTTTCTAGATGGGCTACTCGATATCAATTTTAAGTTTTCTTTCTTTTTAAAAACACATAAAGTTAAAACCCAAATAAAGTCCAAATATAAACAAGTTTCACAAGGAATATCCAGTTATAAGTTATATCCCAAAATAAAACGTAAACATCATCAGTTCGGGGGGACATTAGGGTTTTTGAAAACGCCTCCACAGCCTACTTCATCTTCTCCACAGCGACCACGTCTTCTCTACATCGCATTTACAGGTAATTTACGACCTTCCTCATCTCCCAAACCTTCTTTTTATGGAGACTGTTACGATCTTTAGGCGATTTGGAACCGCGAATCCATGGCGATTGAAGGATCGAACTGGAGCGAATTAGGACGCTAGTGAACTCGAATCGGGATTCATGGAAAACATGAGTTAAAAATTAAGACTCAAAAACTATCAATTAAAGGATCCATGGAGATTATCACGTGATATTACTGTCGTTAAAAAAATATCAATTAAAGGATAAAGCTTATTTAATTAGAATTTATTTAGTTTTAAATCATGAGTTAAAAACTGTCTTTTTAAGTTTTATTTTTATTTATTGTTTTTTATTTGTGGTTTTAACTTGCCTACTTGGAAAACAAGAAAGAAAGTCGGCGTCCCCAAATTAAAACCCCCAAATCACCTGCAACCAAAACCTAAATTAACAAATCCTCTGCTCTATTCAGGCTGGATCTTCTCGACAAATCATTGTCCGATATAGAATTTACCATTCGACCGACAATTCGGGACAACAAAATCATAAAATCCGGAAGCTGCAAGGCAGATTATTACTTTCAGGCTTACGATTCATTCAAGTTCTGAGATAGCCGATTAAATGGTTAGTAATTCATCGTATTCATACGTGCCATGTTACCTTATCCGTGTTAATGTATCTTGTAATGATTAATTTTGATTTTTAGTTCTGTTGGTGCATATACAATTAATTTTGTCCGAGTAGGGCTCATACAGACAATAATTAATTAGAATACATAAATATGATCGGGCTATATCTGTAACAACGATTGAATACGAGCTTTCTTTTCTGCAAATTTGAAAAAATAAATAAAGTAAGTTTTGATGTTAAGATTTTCGTTAGATGATACCTACTCATGTCTAAATTAACAGCCATCAAAATCATAACTTTTTAACAATCATGTTAATAGAAGTTTGATGATCACAATATCCATTGGAATTTAATTCCATAGAGTTGTTTGACTATTTGATTCAACTAAACAATGGTGGCTCAATCAATTTGTATATAATTTATGTAGCAATAATAAGCTAAAAACTTTATTTCATGTATGATATTTGTACAAAGATAAATATATTTTGATTAATTTGTATTTTCTAGCTTTATTCAATACAACAAATTGTTTTACATTACATTATTTTAGGGGTGTTCATAAACCCTTAGAAACCAACCGAACCACACAAACAAAACCAAGTTGTCTGGTTAAACCAATTTGAGATTTATGGGGTTTGGTGTTAATATGGTTATTAAAATCATTATGGAGTCTGATACTAAAACCATATATCATCCATCAGGCAACTCCATTTGTGGTAGGAGTAGCGGTTGCTGGTGCTGCGTATGCTGGTAGATATGGAATTCAAGCTTGGAATGCGTTCAAAGCTCGACCAGTTGCACCAACCCTTCGTAAATTTTATCAGGGTGGTTTTCAACCTCAGATGACTAGAAGAGAAGCCGCCCTTATTCTTGGAGTCAGGTATGCAAAAATTACTCAACTACCCTTATCTTGAATCAACTAATTACTCCCTCCGTCTCCTAGTATTTGTTCACAAGCAAAAAAAAGACACAAGTGGTTAGTTAGCATAATGAGTAAGGGTAAGGGTAAAATGGGAAAATTAGCAACATATAACTATGTGTTATCCAAGATTGGACAATTGAGATGATCTAAAATAGAAATACAAGTAAGGAATAATTCTAAGAAAATTGATTAGTGAAACTTCCCTAACTAATTACCTGATTATGATTCTGAATGTTGCAATAATCATGTTGCAAACATACATCCAAACACCCTGTTAGTCAATAATTTGAATTACCTAATTATGCTTTTGATTTATTTTCTTCCAAGTTTTTATTAGTTTTTGTTAATGGTGTATTGTTTTTGTTTAGGGAAAGTAGTGCACTTGATAAAATAAAAGAAGCACATAGAAGGGTGATGCTTGCAAACCACCCGGATGCTGGCGGCAGTCACTATCTCGCGTCTAAAATCAGTGAAGCGAAAGAGATGATGTTGAGGAAAAATAGCAATACGGGTTCCGCTTTTTAATTATCTCCAACCCATTTTTTGACCCCATAAAGTTTGGTTATACTTTGATTTAAACTGTTATTGGTCTATGTTACTATGTATAACTATAAGTTTGATGATTCTTGGAATGGAAATAACTATGTCATCATAATTCAGATTTGGAGTTTATGTTTGGTTAATGGTTACTGCTTGTGTGATAAATCCATGGATTGAAGGATTTATAGACAGGGTTATTCTTTTTTAGGTTTATTATGTCAAAAGAGTTGTTTAATTGATTTATGTAATATTTATGTTTTGAAAGTTTTCGATATCGAATCATATCACATTGTATGGTTAAAACAGTTGGAGGTTTATATGGTTTGTTGTAACAACTCTGTTCACGGTTTGAAACGTATTATTACTAACCATCTAAAGTGAACTTATTACTAACTAAATGGACCGAGTCCAGCTAGACGTGTGCAAACCGGTTCAGTTCTTAAGTTAGGTTTTATATAAACTGGTTCAGTTCTCAAATCGGTTTAAGTGGATCACCAATAGCCAATTGGTTTTCTAAAAAATTGGTTGGATCTGAAAATGGTTTATATGAACGACTGATCAGGTTTAAATCAAGATAGATCAGGTTTGAAACCGATTTGGTTTTTTATAACGGTTTCAAACAGGTTCATATCAGGTTAGGAACCAATCCCAAACCAATGGTTCGGTTTGGGTCGTCGGCTTCAATCCTTAAACCGGTAACCTGTAGGTCCGGGTCCGGCCTCACTTAACCACATTGGCCAGTTTGGTTTTGCTGTTTTTGGAAACCATAGTTTTCGTTTTAATTAAGAGTTTATGTAAATAAGAATACAATATACCAAACTGGTATTAATAACCACAAACAAAACGAACATGTCACTAGTAAAATCATAATTTCAACCTTCAAGTTAGTGTTACAACCACAAAACAATAACTGAAAACACATTTCTTGCACAACAAGAAACTTCTTCATGGGAGAACAGGGACTAAACTATTAAAGTCAACACACCAAACCTGTGAGGTATATACTTTGGAATCAAAACTCTGTTTATAAGAAAAAGTCAAAAGTCAAAGTCAAATCCAGTTTGTGTGAGTTTAATTGGGAAGTATAGAAGAGAGTTGACTTTGATCATCATCTTCATCTTCTTCTATAGGATCTTCAACTGGACCTTGTGGTTCTCCAAAGACAGTTGACAGAATCTCTCTATGACATTCATCACAAAAGTACAAGTATGAAAAGTGACCTTGATTTGGTAGTTTATGAACAATAGCATTTGGTAGGACACGTGTCACGTAATCAGTCATGCCAGCTGGCACAACCAAATCCTCCGTTCCCTGTTCACCAATCCAATTTCATGAAAACAAACGTAACCCAATGCGATGAAGCGATGAACAAAAAATTGAGATGAAATTACAAACCTGCCATATATGAATCGGTTTAAGAAACCCGGTCAACTCGCATTCGGCTTCATCAGACATGAACTTGAACCAGTGAAATAAACCTTTTTCTGTGCATTTCTTTTGCACTTGTAGATCTGTTATGCTAAATGGCCAATTTGAAACTTGTAGAACGGTGTCCTCTACAAACGGTTTCACATTTCCTTGACGGATTGATTCCTCAACATCCCTTTGCCAGAATTTTATAAAATTTGGATCTTCGGTTACAACTTTATCCTGCAATGATTAAGATTATTAATAAATAATAAGTGAATGTATTGTAGGTGGTGAGTTATGACCATTTACATGTGAATAGGTTGATTGGGATTATGTATTATCCCCAATGGGTCAAACAAGTAAACTAGCAAAATGGACCTAGGAAACGGGTCAAACAGGTTGAAAGTCACTCATGAATCATTTTATGAGTAAATTACTCTTTTAGCCCATGTAGTTTGGCTCATTTAACCCTTTCAGTCCAAAAGAAGGAATCTCTTGGCATTTTAACCTTTAACGTTTAAATTTTGTAACCATTTCAGCGCTGACATAGACACATAGTTAGTGTTAGGGGCTGAAATAGGTACAAAATTTAAACTTTAGGGGTTGAAATGTCATAAGTCTTATTTGGGCTAAAAGGGTTGAGTTGGTAAACTACATGGGTCAAAATAGGAATTTACTCATTTATTAAAAAAAACTAGATTGTTACAGAAAGTCAGAAACAATACAGCTTTTGCACTCATATTTGACACTAATTATCAACTTAAAAAATAAAGACAAAACTGTTACGAATCAACATAACCCGTTACTCAACCCACCTGACCCGCATAGTTGGTTACTGAGATCAAATTTTAAATAATTGAAATATGATTTAAGGTCAAAATAAAACTCACCTGCTCTGCAAGTGATAAGGACAACCACTTATCAACAGCCCCGTGTTTTCCCGAAAAGAAAGTTCTGCAATAAAAGAACCTTAAAATTCCAGGAAACCGTCGCGCTAAAATATAATTAAGTTTCCTTTTTCTTGTCCATTTCTCCCAAATTCCTAGCTTTTCTTCTTTTGTCATCCCCGGGTCATATGGATTAACCATTGGAGCAAACATCATTGCACCTGTATATAATCACCGACATAAAAGTTAGTTATATCATAGGTTTACTTGCTAAAGAAGTTATCATAGATTTAACTAATAAAAAGTGGTAATTAAATTATCTAACCTGCAATTTTACGCGGTATGTAATTTAAAGCAGCCAACGCGTGCATTGCACCACTTGAATATCCAAACATCCAAAATTTATCAATTTTAAGAGCATCTGTTAAGTACAAAAGGTCCATAGCTGATGATTGAAGAGTCCTATTAGGGTTTGGATCACTTTCCCCAAACCCTGGAAGATCATAAGTTACCAATCGGACCCCGAACTCTTCCAACAGTGACAATTTGATCCCTGGTATGCCTGTAAACCAAAATAAGTTACAATTTTTATCACAATTTTTATACAATTTGTGATGAGTATTTGAACCTGCGAGACGAGAAGACAGAAAGCTATGAGTTGCAACTAATGAATATCTTGCTTTGTTTGCGGAAACGCCTTGTTCATGGTATGAAATGTTTCTACCATCCGGAAGTAAGATACGCGTGGCACTAGGCGCGTGTACTTGAACAAGTGGAACACGTGTGTTGTCATGTTTCATATTCACACCTAAAACTGCAACATGTAAAATGTAAATTATTGAACCAAATTAATAACTATCAGATGTGACAATTGTATATAGACACTGCCTTTGGGTGGCTGACTCTAAACCCGTTTGACATAAAAAGAATTTGAACCGAACCACCCGTTTGACATAAAAAAACGATCTGAACTGACCCGCTTGACATAAAAGACGATCTATATTGGCCCATTTGCCATAATAGTCAATCTACACAGACCTGTTTGACATAAAACACAATCTAAATCGATCCGTTTGGCATAAAACACAATCTAAATCGACCCGTTTGGCATAAAACACAATCTAAATCAACCCGTTTGGCATAAAACACAATCTAAATCGACTCGTTTGGCATAAAACACAATCTAAACCGACCCATTTGACACAAAAGACAATCTAAATCGACCCATTTGACATAAAAGACAAGCTAAAGTACCCGTTTGACATAACAGACAATTAACTTGACCCGTTCACCAGTACACGGGTCGAATATGGCACATTTGGAGTAAATTTAAAATAACAGCATGGAACTGAGACTAATTAGTGTCAACTAATAGCAACAATAATGCAGCAATCTGATATCCAAATGCAAACAATAAGAAGGAAAACAAATTCACATCAGGATCGGAGTTCTGGCAGCCAAATTGATTTGATTAAGATCGATTAAAATAGCTAAAATTTTCGAAAATAGACCCACAACAATGTCATAATTACCTGCCAGAGTGATAACGAAAACGAACAATATCAACGGCCAAGCAAGCACCGGATCACGATCCTCCGGCAAAAACTCATTCAAAATACTCAATTTTCCGGCAACAACTCCACAAGGTCCCCTCACTTTCTTCACAATGAAACAATCATCTGTCAACACACTCTGTTGAACGACATCTTTACACCCTTTCCCCAATTCAATCGCAATCTCCCCCCATGCTTTCGCAAACCCTTTCATCTGATCCTTCAAACTCTCCGATTCCAACGCCGTTGTCAAATCAAACGACGGCGTCGAAAGGCCGCCGGGAGTCTGATCGTCTCCGATGTACCGAACTCCGGTGTCCTCCACCAGACTCGCCAGCTCCTCCGTCCATGATTTCGATCTTCCGACGTCCTCCGTCCACGGTTTCGGTCTCCCGACATTCTCCGCCCATGATTTCGATCTTCCGACCTCCTCCATTTCAGCTTGTTCTTCAAGCTCAATGCCTCAGTAGCATCTTCACTTTCTGATTTAATTATACAGTCTTAAATTATAGAAACTATACCTAAACGGCTAAAAAGACATATGCGGCAGATTTGCTTAAATCAGAAGATAAAGAGCACAATCTGAACAGGAGTGATAGCTTTACAAGCGTGAAATTTAATCTACGAATAAATTAAGCGGCAATTGCATAAACCCTACGCCATAAAGGGGTTATTCTTCACTTTTTGCTTTACGACAAAACCAGTACAGCATAGTACATATACAAACCGTCGTTTCAGAAATGGTCGGTGGGATAAGAACAAATTTCAAATTTGATATGATTCTAGGAAGCAGCCATTAATGGAGATTTTCTCGAGCTCCGGTCTTGATGAACACTCGATTGAAAGAGAGTTTGATGACGATTATATTTTTGATTTTCTGGTTTTTTGGGGTGAGGTAAAGGTTGCAGGATCTGATGTATGCACTCGCGTCAACTGCGTGCCTTGGTTACCCTTTTTTTTTTTTTTTTTTTTTTTTTCGTAGTCATTTTAAATTAGTCGTTATCATCAATAAATGTGGACTTGTGTTGTCAAATATTAGGTTTCTATTTTTAACGTTATTTTGGTACTTTTAAGTTTTACCGGTTTATCCTAAGACCGTGCGTAATGGTCGCCCCACTGGGCCGCCGGCGTCGACACCCCCGGCGGGAACACCGCCCCCTGCCCCGG
>WOUH02000017.1:5344108-5358175 GCA_009936405.2 Stevia rebaudiana | reverse complement strand
GAATCGGTTTTTTCGGTTTTCGGATACGATTCGAACATCGGATTTTTTCGAGTTTCGATTATTTTGAACACCCCTACTATGAGATCTCAGGTTCAAATCTTGCCCAGAGCATTTGCTCTAGACAATTTTCTGCGATGGGGAGAAAGTACACCTCGGATAGAGGTCACCGGTTCAAACTTGAGAAGGTGAGAGGGTTTAAGATTCTATCTGGTTCCCGCTTATCTGGGGTGTATGGTCTCACGGAGGTCGAGAAATCGACCTTGTCGACATCGCCCGGTTCCCGTTGGCTAGCACACATTAAAAAAAGATGGTTGAAGTTTTAAAACTTAGGCGGTCAACAAATCAAAAATAATTTTTTTTAATGACAATATGTTCGACTCCTTAATTACATCAAAAATATTTATACTTGTACTCATATTGTAATATTATACTAAAAAATACTAAATTGTATAGTATTATATTTGATTATTATTGAATTTCATTACATTGTGTTATATCATATTATAATAGATTAAAACCCGTGTATTACATGGGATCACATAATCAACACTTAAAATTTTATTATTAAATCATTGCATGTACATAATAAGTTATTATATTATGAATATTCGAAAAAATAATTGTTTAACACTTTTATGACTATAAGTTATGCTTTGAGATTTTAAAATTAATAATTAAAAACTTTTAAATATAAATTTCTTAAATTTAGGTGATAATTATACAAATTAAAGAAACGTCAAATTATAATTCTAGCATTTCAAGTCCTAACAATTTTCATCATTAAACCTTTAACTAGAGACTGTTAAGACATAAAACGTTAGGGACGCAAACCGTTTCTGTTTGCGGTGGACTAAAACTGTTAAGTATTGCAAACCTCACGGATAAAAGTGCACTTTATCTTTTTAAATATATAAAATAAATACTTAATTAGATAATAACAAATTCAAATAATTTTGAAATTTAAATCTATTTTATAATTTAAGATAAAATTAAAGTATAAAAGATTTCAAAATATTAATCTTATAAATTTAAATAATAAAAAACTCTTAAAAAATTGAGAGAATGTCACATTTTTTGAAATGCTTTATTAGAGAAAGATTATACAATATTAAATGGGAAGATTCATACTAAAACACTTTCACGTGCCAGAACCAAAAAAACACAACTTAATGAAATTCTAACATTTATCATTTCTTCATACGTTTTTATTTTTTTAAAGAATAGCAACATGAATAAAAAACTTTCTGCTCTTTCAAATGAGTATAATGAATCCATATTAAAAAGGAAAAAAAGTTGCGTCATAAAATTTTAATTATATATTTATGTAGTAGTATAATAATAATTTACAAATTATACGTATTTAGATTTATATTTGCGTTTCTAAAAGAGATTTATTTGGTTTTTTCTTTATTTATTCATCTATTTTTGTATACAATATATATGAAGTATGACATAATACAATCACAGTACACATATGCAATATGATGATAATTCATATATTTTATTATTTTGAGTTACTTTATGTATTTCGTAGTGTTTTTTTATGTATCTATGTATATTACAAGTAGTCGTTAAAAAAATAAATTTATACTACAAGTATACTACATATATGCAGTATACTACAACTTACGACACTAAATTTTTTTTGTTGACATTCATTATACTCGTTTAGAAGTGGATAAAATTTGTGATTTAATGGTGCAAACCGTTTTAAAAAATAATAACGTACGAAGAAATAAGAAATGTTTGAAGTTCACTTAAGTATGATTTTTTTGTTCTCGCAATAAAAGTGATTATCACATGAACCATTTACACATATACTATAATATATTATACTAGTATAAAGATTTTATATAATATGGTAATTGGATTATATTTGAGTATAGACGATTGTTTTCAAGTGTTTAAAAAAATTTTCACGCTTCCTGTCGTTTTAACTAACAAAAGTTGATAATTTTTATTATTTTTGTGTAAAATTATTATATAAAATCACATTGGAAAAATAAAAGAAAACAAATACAATTAGCAAAAAACAAATTATGGGAAAAATAAAAAGTTTCATTATTTAAATATAAGGATAACACGATTATTTATATCTATACTATATACTAAAAAATGGTTTGAGATGACACGTGTAAGTTTCTAGTGTTTTCGTGTATTTTTTTTCTTTACTCTCTCTTATTAAATACTGATATCTATTTAACTTAGTTAATGATATAAATAATTAATGTATTATTGATCAGAATAAATTTATATAAAAATAATTATAAAGTTTTTAAAAATAACAAGTTCAAATTAGGTTTGTTAAAATATTATAATTGGAAGATTACTAATACTAATATTTTTATTATTGATTTGTATAATCTTTCAAATATTTAATGCAAATGAAAATGGTTTGAGTAATAAAGTACAATATGTAAAAATGTGATATTAAAAGAATTCAAGTTTTACTAATATTTAGTGCAAATGAAAATGGCTTGCCAAAAAAAGCTACTAATTAAGATATCTTTTTCTTATTTTTTTTTTTATAAAAGGTTATGCAGTTACCAATTTATAAAAAAATCTTTAAAAATATGCAACAAAGTAAGTGTTTATGGTGAAAACTCATGTTAGCATATGTTAAGGTAAATCTTTGTCACACAGCAATTATCTCCATACCAAAGCAAAACTGCTATATTAACCACCATCAAAGCATATCTTCCCTTCCCCTACCCACTCTCTCTCTCTCTCTCTCTCTTTCTCTCTCTAAAACCTCCATTGATGAGGCTAGAGAGAGAAACCAAAGCAAAGCATCAATTCACTACCTAAATCCAAACAAAAACATAGACTGTACGTGTCCCTGTTTATTTAAACACACACGCAGCGTGTGTTTTCTATGTGTGAATTCCCCATCGCTGTGTGAGTGAAAAAGGTGAGATTTTTATAAGATTTGAAGATCGAAAATGAACAAAATAACAAAACCCATATCCAGTCCGGGAAGATCAGATAAGTTCCCACCGCCATTGATGAGGTTTCTAAGAAGCAACGTGGGAAGCAAGAGTAGAAGACGATCACGTGCAAGCCCCATGTTTGTTAGGAAGAAAAACACGGTTATCGAGACAACCCAAGAACCATCTTCACCTAAAGTCACGTGCATCGGCCAAGTCCGTGTTAGACGGTCCAAGAAACTGAAAAAAACCACCGCCGGAACCACCCTATACCACCACAACCACCAACGGAACCGCCATTGCAGATGTCTCAAAAACCTCAAACCCAGATCGTTTCGTAGCGTTTGGAGCATAATCAGCAAATGGGTATCGTTTTTCCGATGTGGGAATTGTAAAAACGCCGGAGATTTACATGTTTCACCGGAGATTGATGAAATCAAGACGAGTGTATCACGGAATGTCGTTGACGACAATGGCCAACATGAACATGAGCATGAACAAGAAGAAGAACAGGGTCAAGAAGATGAAGATGTGAGAGATGACATTAATCAGGGTTTAATACCACGATCAATGCCGGAAAACGCGTTTTTGCTGACGAGATGCAGATCTGCTCCGTACAGGTCATCTTCATTAGCAAGTGTATTTCGAGAATCAACAATGGCGGAAACTGGGGAAGATCAAGAAGTTACAGAAAAAATGGAGAATTTAATGATTAAAGATGAAGATAGTACATGTAATGAAAGCAATGGAGGTGAAAAATTAAAAGCAGTTAAAGCATCGCCATTGATTCTGAGCAGGTGTAAATCAGAACCAGCACGAAGATGGGATCAACTTCTTGTATGAGTTTACATAATTAACTGTGATTAATCAGTAACTTTTAGTTTGTCTTTTGTTCTGATAATATTTTTGATATGTTTTTATATTTGAATGAAGAATCTATAGAATATGAATTTTGTAAAGATACGTTGTACAAAATGTTTTTAACTTTGTTATTGGACTTTTTGAGGTTCCTCGTGTATCATCAATTGCATTATAAAGCAAAAGTCCACGTAGAGGGATTTACATGCCCCACAAAATATTAGGATCTTGCATTGGTTAAAATCGGGTTTTGTAGTGGTCCTAGTGGATCGGAAACTCGCCTATATAGTTGGCGTAATCGAGTACTCTTATCCGCTTTCGTTTTGGACCAGTCGATTTGAGTTAAATCGATTGAATTGGCGAACCATGCTACTGGTCCGACGAAATTTTCGCTATTTTTTTTCTTTTACTATCTTAGGCTTGATATGTGTATTTTCTTTTTAAACGGCTAATTAGTCCTTCTACTAGATTTACACATTTTGTCGACTATAGGACTTGAATATCTAAAGGAAAAATAATATCTTATTAAACATGAATAAATAGAAGATAATTCAATGGGAGTAATTTTTTAGTGTTCTTAAATAAGCGTATATGAATTTATAATAGGAATAGTAGATTGATACAAAATTCAACAGAATATATAGTCACCTTACAAGCCAGCGGTGTACGTAAGTAAAATGTTACGGTAAAAATTGTAATATACAATAATACAAATACAATTTTCTGAGACGATTAATATGGATTTAACCGTCCTAATAAATGTCGCCTAAAAAAATAGAGATATGTAAGATCTTATTTTATGAGACGGTTATTTCACCCGCCAGATAAAATGCCTTATTTTTTGAGATGGTTCTCTCACCCGTTTTATAAAATACCTCATTTTTTAAGCGACATTTATTGGGGCGGTTAAATTTATTAATAACCGTCTCAAAAAACTTTATTTGTACTAGTGATATTAATATATTTATTATGTAATTATGTTAAACCCACTTTTTTATACAAGTGGGACATAAGATGTACAAAGGAAAAGTTGATTAGAGATTCATTCATACACACGAGTGGGATTAAAAGAAGTTGACCGAAACTTGATTGAAAAAGTAAGTAATGGGAAATAAGACCTAGAGACGTATAGGGAATCTTTGAGCTTATTTTTGGTCAATTAAATTTACTAAAAGACAACTTTAATGTTAAAATATATTGTAATCAGGGACCACGATGTAAGATGCACACTCTTAAACCACATCCCAATACAATGGAGTTCACAGAGTTGTACAATTGAATAAAAAAACTTTTGAAGAGTGAATATTAGAGTCATTCGAACTCATTTTGGCGAGTAAATCAGTCTTTCACCTAACGAATCGTTAAGAATACGGTGACCCCATCCTACTCATACAGAAGGAAACTTACTTTATAGGAAAACCCCCTGAGTAACATGTTGAATCAGGATAGATTGTGCACTTTCGATGTCCCTTGATATAATCTTGTAATTGATGCTTCCCTTTCTTTTGTTCTATGTTTTGGGATTTCTAGTTTCTTGTTGACACCTTATTGCTTAAATAAAGTTCATTGTTAATAAAAAAACTAGACAAGATTGCTGATTATGTCCTTTAAATATTATTTAACTTGCTGGTATTGTCCTTTAAGTTAAAAAATTGCTAATATTGTCCTTTATTTATGAATTATACACTGGTTGTGTCCTTTAGCCATAACTGTGTTAAGTTTTTCTTTTTGTTTAATATGAAATTACTAAATTACCCTTATAACTTAATTAAACACCACATGGACTCAAAATGAAACCCTACTCAAATACCAAGGGCCAAATGAAACCTCCACTCACAAACCTCCACCCAATACCAATGAGCAAATAACTTATTCTCTATTATTTTAACTCTCTTATTTCAAAATTGATCATAAAGTTTGTGAGAACAAACCAAAATGATACATCTACTATAAATTTATCTAATATTCCAAACTAATTATTGGAATACTATATTGTTATGTGTAGTTTATATGCTTTCAAGTGTAGTTTCATTTTAGATTTACACATATGCATGATACTTGTTATGAGTATAAAAACATGAGAGAGAAGAGAGGAACTATTGTTTATAGAGAAAAATGATTCAACATTTTTACATTTATACATTTTTCATAATAAATAAACTATTTAGATTGATACATCTCTCGTAATATATATATGTGGTTATGTAAAGAACTCGTTTCTATACATAGATATCATGTTATGTACACGTTTAGTACAAAAAGATGGGAGATTATAAATAAGAGGTTGGATCCGTAAAGACACAATTTTGTCTAAAAACAATAGGAACAAATTTTGGTCTTTCATTTGCTTAATCAATAGTTGATATTCAAGGGGATACAAATCAAAGTAAAAAAAGAAGGAAAAAAGATTTTCGATAGAAACTAACTTGTTAATTTTACTTGCATATGAGTTTTTATACCACTCTTTACTTTATTATCGCTAATCGCTACTTGACTAGATAAATTTAGAATTGCATAATCATAATCAATTGCCTAAAAACGCAGCTTATTTCCTTCTTAAACCGCAATAATTAGTAAATTTGTTTCAGATGGATATAGCAGTTTTCATCAGAGGTCTAAGAATACTCTGTTATGATTCATCATTCTAGTAAATTTTGATTCATCATTCTAGTAAATTTTTACTAGTGAGCGTACACGTTTATAGCTCATTATTTAGACATTGCGGAGTAAATGAATTCGTGAATTTTTGTTCACAGCCACATAAAGTTTCCTTTAAAGCATTTCACAGACTTTCTTATTCATAATCAAGATCATTTGTATTTAAGGGGCTTTCCTATACATGGGGCTATTAATTGAGATTTGTTATATGAGGTCTATTCTATTAGTTGAGTGAGCTTTTACTCAGCTGATCTAACAATCGTGTTGAAATTTATACAAACCAAATTAGCTCAAGCTTACGTGGCTCGAGCCCTTTAGAGTTAACTTCAAGCGAGTTATGAAAGAAAGTGGCTCGACGAGTTTGTTCCTTTTCTCTTTACTGAATTTTAATATAGATTTAAAAACATGTGTATCGTTAAGCAGGGCACTGAGACGGTCGTAGACTAAAAGTCAAAAAGCATTATATTATGTGTGTGATTTTAATGTGAACAATTTCATTTTAGTATAATTGAATTTACTCAAATACCAAATGAGAAATTAGAATGAACATTTATATAAAATAGATGGTGCATAAGCGAGGAACCAATGTATTCTTTTCAAGTGAATTCATCTTTAAATGTTATTCAAGTCAATTAGTCTTCATAAGTCTCTATAGTGCTAGATGGTTTTCGGCGTGTTCAAGTGAATTTTGCAACCAAGGTGAGCATTTTATTTAAGGAACCAAAACTGTAACAACTTTCAAGACTTTTACTCAAAGTTGAAACAACCTTTATAAATTCAAGGAATATTTTACCTTTTTTTTTGCCTCAGATACGTTGTGGTTTACATATTTTGTCATTTTAGTCCACTTTGCTAACTCAATCCAAGTTATCATTTAACTCTAACCCATGTGTAAGGTCAATTTGGTCTTTTTCCTTAGAACACTTGTATTATATTTAATATATTATTATTGTAAGTATTATATATTTTTATTAAATACATTTTTTGAACAGTTTTTATTAAATACATATAGGTTACAAGTCATGTTTTTCAATATATACATACATGTTGGTATTTTTTCCATATATTTTTCATGTGATCTCGCCTATCTTTTCAACGTATACAGTTTTTACGTTTTTAATTTATTTTTTGTATCAATTCTATTTTTTGTATCTATTTTGTAGAAAAGGCAATTTAGATTTGTAGTGTCGAACACATATGTGATTACGTGAACATAGAATAGTTACATAAATTTCTATATGTATTTCATGATTATAGAGATATATCTTGTCTAACAAAAACAATACGGTATGAATATAAAATATAATTATTTTAGTTATTTTCTTTGCAACATAACAATTAGTAAAAAAATTGGTTTAAAAAAATTATTTTAAGAAAATAAAGCAGAGTATATATATTAGTTGAAAAGTTGTAACCTATATATATATATATATATATTTTAGTTAAAAATATTATTACTTACAATAATAATATATTAAATATAATATAAGTGTTCCAAGGAAAAAGAACAAATTAACCCTTGACATGGGTTAGAGTTAATTGATATCTTGGATTGAGTTAGCAAAGTGGACTAAAATGGCAAAATATGTAAATCACGATGTATGTATCACAGGCAAAAAAAAACAATTTTTAGACCAAAATGGCAATATGAAGCAAAGGATGAAAAACGCATTTAACTCTAATATTTAAAACTTAAGATTTCATGATTAGAAACTCAATTTCCAAAACATGAAACACCCTGAAGACTACATGAGTTGATACTCCAAATTTGAATGAAAACAAAAGTTAAAACACCCGTAAAAATTCATGATCAGTAGCCAGTGAGCTCAGTAGTAATTTATTATTAAATAATAACTTAATCCTAAGTAGCAAGACATCATGGGTAAGTGAGCTATCTAGTACTTTACTGTATTCTTAACATTAGAAACATTTGTTTTTTTTTTTTATGAGTATTCATGTTTACACATACCTATATTTTACTGTTATCACTATTGCAGTTTCAGTGATGCTTAACTGAAGTTTGCATTTTTTTTTCTTTACGTTTTCTATAGTTAATCAAATGCATAAAAAAGTTTCTGTTTAGTGATAACTTTAAGCAACACAATTAATAGGCATCATTATTTTAAATTATTGTAACATGTTCATAGTTTATTGAAATTATGTATTTTAATAAAATCATGATCCCTCATGAAGTCTGAAAGGATCTTGTACTTGACATAAATCTTCTATAGTTCTATATAATATAATGTATAACTCCAATTCAAATTTGAATCGTTAAATTTTTAAATCAATACTCTATAACTCTTTATGATCCTCATACTTATTGCATATAGATGAGTATGTAGTGTACTGATAAAAAGTTAAATACTATCAAACTATTTTTCATATATTATAAAGATGCAATTTTGACTCGTTTAACCAAGTATACTGGTCAACCCGTTTGACCCATTTTGATAAATGGGTAAACAGGTCATGTGCAGGTTACATGAGTTAACAATGTCACCAACAAAGTTAAGTTTTTTAGACATTTAACTGAATGTAACATGTTGGGGTGAGGTGATGCCAACTCAAACCCAACACTAATTGACACCCCTAACAAAAATGCTAATCACATTACCCTCTAACTAATTAAGTAAAATAAATTTAAAAAAACTCTAGTGAGCATTCACATTTGGTTCCTTAAAAATTGTGGTATGAGTTCTCTGTATTATAGAGATTGGTTAAAAGTGGTTTTGAGTGCAGGGATATAAAGAAACTGATAGATTCTCTATGTATAGAGAATACTGTAATATTTTTTACATTGAATAAGAGTGAGAGAAAATGTAGTAATTTGAAAAAAAATATATTATTAATTGAATAAAGAGTGGTTGTGAGGGGAGAAGAGAGAAAAGGTAATGACAACGGTATTAAAAGTATTATTTAATTGAACATAAGAGAAAAAACTGTAGTGATTTTTACTGAATTATAGAGCTAGAGATGTAAAACCAAATGTGAATGCTCTCACAAATGCTACCTTTTTAGTTGAAATAATAGTATAATACTATCTAATATATGTGAAAAGTAGTAGTTTATAACTTTATTAGAAAAAGCTCCAAAAGTTCCAAGCATGATGCCTAATAGAACTTTTTCTCTTACAAGTCCCCTATCAATCTATCATTCTTGAAACAAATCTTAGCAATTGCACATAACAATAAATCTTGAATAAAGACGCATCGAGTCATTCATTTTCATAAAAACAAGTGTCGGATTCAACACAAACTAATGTTATTATTATTACCATAGTTCACGAGCCCTACGGTGGCTAGAAGTCTAGAACACAATGATGGGTACCGTCTAAACTAGCAAAACTAAATCACTCATAACTAAATAAACGGGAAAAAAACTAACAATAATGCAAGCATCTCACAACAAGATTTTAGGTACTGAAACACTAACAGAATCATGCGCGGTTTTGTTTCTGGTGTGAAGTTTATTCTCCGGGTACTGCAACGCCTTGTTTCAGTTTCTCCCTTTTCAACTTCTTTTTTGAGACGGGTTTCTTTTTTCTTGGTGGTAGGGTTTTTTGGGCATACATGTAGAGCACATAGTTTCCAACTAGAAATGTTATCAGTAGTCCACCAACAACCAGCAAAACAATCAATCCAGGATTGAATCCGGTGGCTTCAACATTCTTGTTCACAAATTGCTGCTCATATTCGTCAGAATAATAAAGAATGAGTTCATATGACGCATTATAAAGCGAATTAACATACAAGACACAATGTAACTTCATGATAAAAAAGGGTAATTTAATGATGTTGATCACTGTTCAAATTTTTTTTTTAATTGTTAATAACTACACTCTAAGCACCATCACAGAAATTCGAAAAGAGTTGTCGTTTTTATTTTAACAATGTTTATATGTTCAATGGTATTAATTTTATGTTGTTGTAAGTTGTAACCTTAACCCCACCAACACTCTGCTAACGGGCGAGATCAAGTATAATGCAGCTTGTACTGAACAAGTAACCTTCAAACTGGTAAAAGGTTTTTGTGATGAAATGTGAAAGAGAGACTCAAGTGCTTACCATTGTGCAAACCACAAGAAGTTTAATAGTAGTAACTATATAGAATTAACACATTCCATTTGATATTGGATTGCTATTCACCAAAGGAGAGCTCAATTGAATATGTTTGAAGATGCAGAAATTAATATTGTTCATTTCGTACATATAAACAAGACAACAACTATCAGTTTCCAGCTAAAATGTGGATCATGTGTCTTCACGATCTTCAAATGCTTGTAATCATAATTCATATACAGCAAAATCAAAACTTCATTAAAGCATAAAAGATCTTTATTTAAGTTCATGTAAGCTATTCCAGAACGCATTCACGATCATAAACATATTTCCCAGCCTAAATCACACTTCATGAATAAATTCGCTTAAATCGCAATCAATTACACAACACAGAAAAAGGACAAGTTATGAACATCAAACAAACTCAATCCAGACAACAAACAATGATCAACACGAATGTAATCAACGATTGAAACAAGCTAACAACCCTAGATCAAAGTACAAAAAACCTACAAAACGGAATGGAACCTACACAGATCTTGATTAAAATACAAAATGATCACTTCTGATTGTTTAAACACGTAGAATAACCACTAGATCTGTAAGGAAGACTAACCGATTTATCAAAAGATGGATCCGATTCGTAATCCATGACCGGGATTTGAGAAAGGAGCGAGAGAAACTGCGATTTGATAGAGATCGGACTTCGAAATCGCGTAACGGAGACTTCTAGGTGCGCTATATGGTTTCAATGAGTTGAGATTAGTTTGCATTTAGACCTTTGGATTTCATGTATTTGTAAATGAGACCCAAGTCTTTGCGGTATTTACACTCCTAAGTTCTAAGTCCTTTCCTCCCAAAATAGTAATTTATTGAGTATAAGAAAATACTAGCAAATATGAACAAGAATCAGAATCAAAATCACAAATACAAAACAAGCATCTGGATCAAAATAATAAGTTTAAACTGATACATGAGCATGAGCCCAACGGGTATCACTTTTGGTTTTTATGCGTTTGAGGTTTTAAAATTATTTAATCTAGTCTATACGAATATAGTTTTTCAATTCTTAACGACGTAGTCTGTTGTCTTTTAGATTTGTATTTCGATGTAATTTCAATGAAAGTTTATTTTTCACCCAAAAGTTACTGAATGATTTTGAAATTCGAAAGTTATAACGGATAATTATATAAAATAGCAATACAATATACTACTAGAGTAGTACCTCTATACTACACGAGTTGATTGAATTAATATATCAAATAATGATTTATAAATTATATTATGATTTTTTGATAGAACAATATTAAAAGCATCTATAAATAACATAATTTACAAACGTGAACAATGGAGAAAACACTATAGCTTGGTTATTATTTTATCTGTTATCATGAAATTGAATGAAACTACAAACGTAAAATTTGCAAATTTATTATCATTGCAGCCAAAGTATGCGGTTTTTGAAATCCTTTACGTTTTACGTGGAATTTGCGTTTAATACCAAATGAATCACCGAAATCAACAAATGAAATAGATTTTGAAAATTTATCAAAGCTTCCTAACGTAACGAAATCCATAGTTTGAATAAAAACTCGAAATGTGACATTAACTCTATCATAACTTGACTAGTTTCTCATTGTGCTACTCTTTTATTGCAATAAATATTTTTATCATGGTTAATGTTTATTTTTTCGTATCATATAAAGTCCAACAAGTAGGCAAGTAAATCAATTGGAGACTAGTTTACCTAATAGAGACTTTGTCTTTCAGATGGGAGGGTAACGGGTTTAAATCCAGACGGGAAGTATCTTAATTTGAAGGTGATTTAGGAATAGAATTATGACAGATTTGCCGTTAAAAAACAAGTTTGACCATGACCAATAATGAGATGACCAGGCAGGATGTTAATTGTTAAAATGATAGATTTAAGATTTGCGTTGGACTTCCTCACTAACAAGTGTCCTCTAAGCTGCAATAGTTGTCCAAAACGATCGGTAAACGAAATTTGACAATAAGGGATAATAATTACAAAGTCTTCAATAATTTGATCAAATAATAATTAATATAAGCAAAAAGCCACAAAATATAACACGGATCTTAAAAGTGATAAAATAAAAATTACAAGTTGTAATAACTTAACAATATTAATAATTGAGCATCTTGGTCTGTCTTCTTTATATGACGTATAAAAAAATTGAATAATTTGAAGAACTTCATTAATTAGGTTTGTTTCGGTGAAGAAACACATGATCTTAGTGAAAGATATTTAAACCAAAAGTTGTTAAACCAGAAAATAATTCATAACTTCACATAGTTTATTCATTTAGTGACAAGAACCTTAGATCCGTCACAGAAATATAGCAACGCCACAAACTTAAGATATTGATTACACACTTTTGGGTGATTTTAGTCACTGGTGTTTACAAAACGACAATCGGTTCGAACCTCACCGTCGCCATCACTTAACGGGTTGTTTTCAGACAGAATTAGAAGAGCCTTAGAAAACTGTTCATGAAAGTAATCGTTATCGGCAGCCATTTTCTCAACATATGGAGATGTAATCGGGTTTGACATTAGTTCTTGATCAACCGTAAGTAGTCCTTTGTTGTTCATAATGTTCTTGTAGTACATGTTGTCTAAGATCATCGGTGTTTCTCGGTCGTTTCTTGCGTATTCAACAACCGTCGGGTCTGGATCAGGATGGGGACAACGACCCTTGAGATACCCGGCATAGGTCGGGTCCAAAGTCGGGTCGACTGTTGGATAGAGTCGATCGACAATGTTGAGACAATGGACCCGGCCTACTGAGTGAGCCCCTACAACAAAACAAATTGGATGGTTTAAAATATATCTGATTTTAAACATGCATTTTAGGTTTGCCACCTAAAAAGTGTGGAGTCGGTTAGTTAAAATTGAAACTTAACTCGATCCCCTAAATCGGTTGATAATAAAAATGTCAAAGAACCGGTGGCAAATGATGGCTCGGAATCCAATCCAAACGAACTAATTATACCAACACAAAACTTTTGATGTTTATTAAAAATAGGAGAACAACATAATCCTAATAATCTATTTATTCTAAACTTAACTTACCAATAGAAATTCCGTTTTAAAATAAAATTTAATTTAAAACGACCTAATTAACAGAAAATAAGGAAATAAAAAATTAACTTCTGAGTTTACAAGATTAGTCCAACAGAAAAGTCAATCGCTAATAGGGTTGGTTGCTTAATCAGTCACCAATAGGGTCACTTGCAAAATCACATGTTTTTTATGAACATCAAACCTACACTACTTTCAACTACAACCCTAAGCGGTCGCAAAATGACTTGCTACTAGGCTCGTCGTAGAATCTGTAAAGAAATCCAGTCACTAAAACTTTTGGTCAGAAGTTCGGGATTCGGCCTCGAACAGATTTGATTGCAAGTAATTTGAACGCCTTTAGTGGAAATTGTTGTTTGGTATAGAACAAAGAACAGAGGATTAGAAGAGAGGGTTTATTGATATTAAGAACCGTATTAGGTTTTACATCATAAAGGTGTTTATATATCCACACCAGCTTA
>WOUH02000017.1:5324343-5334946 GCA_009936405.2 Stevia rebaudiana | reverse complement strand
GCAAAATGTTATTGAATTTGTGATATTTGACATGTATATAATTTAAAAAATAATAATTTCTTAATAATACACCATGTCCGAGTACTCCCCGAGTACTCCCCGCCTAGGCCGAGTACTCCTAACTCCATAGTCGGCCGACCTAGCAGCGTCTAGCGACTTCTGCAACCTTGCTCTTAAGTAGAAGTTGAGAGTTCAAATCTTGTTTAAGACAAGTTTGGTGTAGATTTAAAAGTAATTTAGATGGATGCATGTGTTTGCCGTTTAAAAAAAATGTTGTAATTTAATAATAGTCAGTCTAGAGAGGGATGATCTTAAAACTGTAGTGAATAGATTGAACTTTAGGGTTATATGAAGCTAATGATTCAAAGATCAATATGACAATATGCAAAATTAAACATCGATGTCTCATTATATAAACATACATTAGTTGGATCTAAAATTGATGGTTGTGTCACAAGTTAGGTTTTGATTGTTTTTTTCTTCTCACACTATCAGATGTTATATATCACTTTGCATAAGTTAAACAAGTGGCTTAGGTCGTTGTGGTAGTCATCTCATTACCCGAATTCTAATCTTATTTAGCTACAATTATGACAAGTGTTCCTAATTATATTTGTTTATTATATAGTATATATAGATAGATATAGATTTACATAGTTGTCCTCTTACCTTTAATACAAACAAAAATGTACCCAACAAAATTTTACTAAAGTAATAAGGTTTGGAGGGTAAAATAAAGTCAAACATTAACCTTATCTCAGTTGATACATTAACCTTATCTGAGTTGATATAATGATGCAGGGAGACCTCTGTTTCAAGTATAACACATTGTAGTAGTTGTAATAATAATAACAATAGTAGTAGTAGTAATTAATAATAATATAATAATAATAATAATATTATTATTATTATTATTATTTACTGATTATTTTTTTAGGGTACATACAAAGCCCAAACACAAACATACACAAGGATAAGAGTAAGATACAAGAGCATTCACAACATCTTCTTCATTTTTTCGTAAGGGGTTCCAAAAAAATTTGATTGATTGTGAGTGAAGTGATTGGTGTATTCTTTATATTTAACAAAAAAATGAAGATGGAGATTTAATGTATGAGAGATAAAATGTAATAAAGTTGTTTTAATAGTTTTTTAAAATGTTTGTAAGTGGATGAAAGATAAAAGATAATTGTTATAAAAATATTAAAAAAATATTATTTAATTGAAAAATTACAGATGGAGATAAAGAAGATACTACGAATACTATAACACACCCAATAAAAATACATGATAGCATTCGACATAATAATAGAAATACAAACATTCAAGAAGCATGCAATCATATCAAAATTTATAAATATCTAATATATATATGTCGAATGAAGCCTCAACTAAGGTCACCTATCTCTTTAAAAAAAAGTCTTTAAAAATCTTTAGCCTTTATTTTACGTCTTCAAAACCTCTTGATCGTATCCTCTTAGCTTAAATAAACTTATAATATAGCATATAAACTTTGATAACGTTTTTTAAATAGTTGACATTGTCACCTATAAATTTCATTAAAACCATCACTTACGCCCTAAATATATTTCTTTGTTTAATAGGTAAAATAAAATAAAATATATTTTGTCTTTAACTTGATTTTCATTTTCATTTTCATTTTTCACTTTCATTGTTTCTTTTGTTTTCTTTTATCTATGTTTTTTAAGTTTTGATGAGTATTCTTTTGTTGTAGCGCTAGTTTTAGCTTATAAGTGGTTGACATTGTTCGACCATTTAGCTTAAACGCTAAAACATTTCTAGCCCCTTGCGAGCGCAAAGTACCATGCTCATTACCAACCAAAATAAAAAATAAAAGTATGAGTTTATGTTATAACCAAAGCCAAAAACTACAAGAGAACCTCGACTCAAATGAAATCTAATATTAAACTCGATGTAACAGTTTTTAGTTATTAATTTAATTTAGAAATTACTTTATTATTTAGTGGAGACTTAACCTTACACGGGAAAGAATTAATTACACGAATGGTGTTTATTGTTTTCTCAAATTTCAGTTTTGATTTCTAGGATTGAGAAATTACAAGTTTGGTCCAATAGCTTGCATAATCGTAACACGTTTGGTCCCTAAAGTGGATGTCAGTTTAATTTTCCAGCTAAGTATTCCGTTAAATATATTTAGATTGACTAAAGCACCTTTATCTTGTAAAAAAACAAATTTTAATATTTATATAACAACTCATTTCAAATACCACCATCATAGGCAGGTACCACCCCATGTGCCTTTACCAAACTTCCAAATCGTAAAAGGCGATTTAGCAATCAAGTAATAAGCAACCAGATTCAAAAATTCATTTCCATTTTCTGTCAGCTCTCTCGATCTCGATGTTTAGTCAACAATATAAGTCGATCACACTCTATCTTCCTGGTAGTTCATGTATGAGCATTCTTAGAAGTTTTAGGATACAGGAAGCAGGATCTGGCCGATGGTGAACGATGGTGGTTGATGTGCACAGATCATTTGAAATTTGTGACAAGTAATAATATTTATATTAAACGATCCTATTGTCTACTACACATAAACAACAAGTGTATTGGTCAAAAGTAGCAAAGCAAAAGCAAGACCGAGTATTGTCCAAGTACTCTAGGATAGAACCATTGGCACACTCGGGTTTAAATTGGTCAAGTTACCTAATTAACTAATAATTGATTAACGGGGTATTTTGGTATTTTTTTAATGATTAACTTAAACAAAATAAAAGAAAGCAAACAAAGCACAAGCAAGCAGATTATTAGCAAATAAAGCAGATGATAATAAAGAAGCAATTACCTAATATAGAATAATGTAGTATTTCAAGTAGCTCTCGGTATTGAACTCATTATTGGGACACATTTTCTAACAGCTATGAGCAACTAGTAAACCTAGGTGATGTATGATCTCCTCTCGGTCTCAAAACACACGTCATAGGTTATACTAAAGCCTACTGAAGCACACTAAGTCTATGTTGGATCTCCTCCCGGTCTCACCTTCCTATGACTCGTTTCCTGTTACCAAAATTTCCTCCCGGTCTAGACTGACAACTAATGGGCAACAAAAATTGCAATCCTATAACAGTTATGCTAAATACAATATTAACCAAACTCATGTCATCCTCTCGATCCAACTAGATCTAACCAACACTGCAAAAGATAGAATTACCTTTATAACCTCCCGGTCTCAAAAGAGCAAAACAAAACCTAAATCTAGCATCCAAATAACACCATAGACTAACTAAGACAAGTAACCCCTAGACATGTTCAAATACCAATCCTACTGTTTTATTACATGCAAAATAGTCAAACAAATCTGGATTTTAACCTAATCATACTAATCAACCATAAACATGTCCAAAAACCAATATGATTTCAAGCAATAATCATAATCCTAGGTAGATACTAACAAGCTTTAGCCAACAATCATCATATAACTATTAAAAGCGTTCAATATCAAAACTGAGTTCATAGTAAAAGATGAAAAAGAAAGGAAACAATCAAATCAAATACTCTAGACAATGTAAAAACAACCAACCAACTTGCTAATCTTCAAACAATCTTCAAAATAAACTCCAGCAACTTCAAGCACATCCAAAATCGCCAACAGAGCTGGAAAGTTCGAACATTGATCCCCGAATCGGCTTATAGTATTTATAGTGAAATTGAAGTTTTTTTTGCCGAATTCGAACCTTTCGCGTACCGTGCAACTGCATTGGCCTCGCCCTCGCGTATTGCTTAGGACGAAATAGTCGGCCGACGTTTTTGCTTTTGTGGGAGCTACATGTATCACACAATTTTGAGCTTCCCTTGCGCTTATCGTATAAGGTCCCAGAATTAAAGTTTCCTGATCTAAAATTCCGGTTTCACCTGCAAGTTCGTTTCTTGGACCAAATATGGTCTAATGTATAAAGTACACTTTTTTTTATTGATTTTCAAAGTATGGCTTCCCAATTTTCCCCGTGTGCTTGTTCTTCATCGTTTTAACTTTGGTTTTGCTACTTATACACACTGACACCTACGTTTCAACATAAAAGTAAATAATGTACAAAAAGGTAAACAAAAAAACTATAATAAAATACATAAAATCTAATAAAAAATACAAATGAAAAGAAGTGTGTTTTGCTACACATCAATGATTCACGATGGCCGAAGAAACAATGGTTTGAGTTGCAGTTGTGATAGTCTCCAGATTGAGGGTTGAGAGACACGAGGATGTCAAATAACTTCCTCTCTTTGTTTCTCCTTGCTTCCTGTTGTGAACTCACTCCATCTCTTTGCTTTTATGAAAGGTCGGCTTGAATGCTAGAAGAATCATCCTTTTCCAGAGAAGATGAATGAATTCCTTCTATAAGTTAGAGAGAATGAAAAAAATGGGGGCGAAATAATGGTGAGTCCAAAAATTTAGATGAGTTCATATGTAAATATTTAAATTTGATAATTTGAAAAAGATAAAGCTATTTTAGTCCGTCTTTAAATATTTAACGGAAAACTTAACTAACATCTGCTCTAGGGACCAAAACTGTTACATTCGTGTAAACTATTGGACTAAAAATGTAATTTCCCAATCTTAGATACCAAAACTGAAATTTGAGCAAATGACAAGAACCATCCGTGTAATTAATTCTATAGAAAATGAAATCGAATTGAACACAATTTGGTCATTTTCAACGGTTCAAGAGAACATGAGGGGTGGTATTTGAACATTTACAACTAAAATTGAACCAAATAAAACTGTTTATACGACAGGCTGGTCCAGTTCTTTCATAAACAAGAAAATACAATCATTCTTCCCCAATTCAAACAGTTTTCTGTGCTGTCTTCAAAATCAAACTTGTGAAATTAGAATTTAAGTAAGAATCAATCACAGGAACGATGAGTGTGATCGAAATTTTGACCAGAGTTGATGCAATTTGCAAGAAGTACGACAAGTACGACGTCGAAAAGCAGAGAGATCTTAATGTTTCTGGTGAAGACGCGTTTGCTAGGCTCTATGCTTCAGTAGAATCCGACATCGAATCTGCTCTTGAGGTAATTTATGTTTAGATCTGTACCGATTCGTTTTAGGTTTTGATATCTAGGGTTTTTAAGTTTTTTATCGCATTAAACGGTACTCGTTGATAATGTTGGTTTATTGTTGTGTTTAGAAAGCTGAGACAGCTAAAAATGAGAAAAACAGAGCTTCGGTGGTGGCGATTAATGCTGAGATTCGACGCACTAAGGCTAAGTTACTGGAAGAAATCCCTAAGTTGCAGCGATTGGCGATGAAGAAGGTTCGATCTTCCTCCTTTTGTTAATCAATTGTAAACTGTATGTACAATATATATTAAAGGAAAGTAGCATGAATTCATTTGACTTGCTGCAAGTTACCTTCGTGCATAGATGCATATATAGGGCAAGATCAAATTGACCAGGCCAATTTTTTTATTTTGGCTTCTAAATTTAGGTTTGTGACTTGTGTCTAATCTAATTGAGGTTGTTTGATTAAATCTTAGTTGTTTTTATGATGATTAGAAATGATTGCAATCTATGTAGTCGAAGGTGTTAGATAAATGCGTCATTTTTTGTGGAATTCTTTAGTCAACCAATCATAGCACATCACATACGCCTGCTGCCTAAAGTGATACAGCATTTTTATGCCATATTAGGAGAGTTCTAACTGTATTTTAATACTCTAATCAAAGTTTAATCATCAATTTCATATCAGGTAAAAGGACTTTCTCCAGAAGAGTTTGCAGCTCGTAATGATTTGGTTCAGACACTTCCTGATAGGATTCAAGCAATACCTGATGGCGGTTCTGCTGCACCCAAACAGACTGGAGGTTGGGCGGCTTCAGCTTCCCGTACAAATAATATAAAATTTGATTCAGGTGTTTGGATAGTAAATATTACATTTTATCGTATTCTATAGTGGTTGGTTTCTTTCCACTTATGTATTAAACTTTTTTATGATACATGATTTTCATAGATGGACGATTTGATGATGAATACTTTCAGCCAACTGAAGAGTCGAGCAATTTTAGGAATGAGTATGAAATGAGAAAAATAAAGCAGGCATGTACTGGTTATTATTATTATTATTATTATTATTATTATTATTTTTTGTGTTGTGTAATACTAGAGGTGGAAAATGGGCCAGTCGGGTCACGGGTAAAAATCTAAAAATGGGTTTGGGCATAAATTGTTTTGCTTTCTGCAGGTCAAAATGGGTCAGGTTGGTTGACTCATAACTGATTTTCCAGAAATTGATGTTTTAAGTATATGTTTTGTGTTTCAAATGTAACTACAGAAATCAAATCAATTAAACCATAATTTTTTTTATTAAAATGATTTAGAAGGTTTTGTTTAATTAAGCTACACTTCAGCCATCTTTCAAACTGTTGGAACTGTTTTCTTTTAGCCAATTTTTTTAATAATTTTTCCCATTTAACATGTACTTAAAATACTTTCACGGGTTTTTATTCATTACCTTTTATATATATTTTTTCTGTTTTATACAGGATCAAGGCTTGGATGTGATAGCAGAAGGTTTAGATACTTTAAAAAACATGGCACAAGACATGAATGAGGTTTGTTATATTTTACATATCTTGCATCAAACCAGTTTCAAAATTAATTTTTATTTTTATTATTTATGCAGGAAGTAGACAGACAGGTTCCACTTATGGACGAAATAGACGAGAAGGTTGTAAAAAATTTCCCCATTGTTTATTCAATTTACTGTACATATTTGGTTGATAAATTTTAAATTTTGTTTTTTTTTCAGGTGGATAAGGCGACTTCTGACCTCAGAAACACCAATGTTAGACTTAAACACACTGTTAATCAGGTGATTAAGTTGCAAATTAATATTTTTTTTCTTTTTATTATTTTTGCGGTTACCATGATTTGGATCTAAAAAAGATTTCTTTTTTCTGTTTCTTTTTTCGGCCCACAGCTAAGGTCAAGCAGGAATTTTTGCATAGATATTATATTATTGTGCATAATTCTGGGCATTGCAGCTTACTTATACAAGTAAGTTTTTGATCCTCTAAATTCTTTGCACCTTTTGTTGAAACTAAAGAAAATAAAAAACAAACATAAATATTTAAGTTGAAGGTACATATGCTTCCCATGAGTTTTCAGTGATGGATTATCACGGTTACCAAAAAGATTTAATTTATATCAGTAAATGTTTCTTATACAAACCAGTTGACTCTGAGTTGACCTTTTCTTTGCAGTGTTTTGAAGTGAAGTTGTGAACATAAGAAATATGGGTTTTGGTTTTTGCTCGTGTGATGATGGATTTCTGGTGTGATCGTTGGTATTACATGTTCTCACACTCAAGACTTAAACTTTATGTTTATTACGCTGAGGTGACATGTTGCTTTTTTTTTCTATTTTTTTTTCTGAATATAACTGCATGTTTCATTTTTCACTTTCTAATTTTTATACCTGGTCTGTAATATTTCTGAATGGAATATAGAAGTACAAATGCATTGTCTGGATTTTCTTGGTATGCTATGTTTGAAACGTTTTTGGTGATAAATTATGAAATTCAAAAGAATATAAAAATTAAATGAAGTGTAATATTTAAAAACATTAAAATCCAAAGGGCATATTCAACACTTTCAAGTTAAACTAGAGAAGGGATTGATACCTTTCATGGTGCTTGAAAGATATAATGAGAGTTGAGAAGAGAGTTGAGTAAGGCTTAAAGGTGTGGTTTTTGTTACACTTTTAGCTATTTCGGCAAGGAAGGGTCATTTCTATGGGTAGGATAGAGTAGAGGTGCTAAAAAAACGGTTCCAGAACTGGAACCGACTACCCTACCAGGAACTGGAACTGATTCTACCTGAACCGGCGGGTATGACCGGTTCCAGTTTCTAAGAAAAATCATAGCTAGAACCGGAATCACCGACATCGGTTCTACCCCTGCCCGGCCAAACCGGTTAGAAACCGGTCAAAGACCGTCAATACCTAGTAAAAAACCCAAACCTACCCAGTTATTGATTTTGTTGACTAAAACAGTAAAACCAGAACTGGTTCTTTAAAAACCCAGCTTGAACACCTCAAGGATATAGTAGATTAGAATGGCGTTGATGTGATGCATGGCAGAGGAGAGTGTGAATGATCCACACCCCTAGCCTAATCAATTAAATAATCATAGCTATTTGAGCTTAACGGTTTGAGCTCTCACATTTCAACGTGGAGGCCATAGGTTTGAATATGTCTGAGGCGGTTTGAAGGACAAGACATCAGGTTGATAGATGGACTTCGGATTTAACCTTGTTCGATTCTGAGGTGGGGCAAAGATTTACTCATTCAACGAGGTTCTTGCGCATCTGGTGTCGTCGTTGATTGTCATGCAAGTCGAGTAGTCGACCTTACTTACAGGCTGCGAAAGCGAGGGATGAACGTGGGAAAAACGTCGTTAAAATAATAATCATAGCGATAGTTAAGTAACCGTTTCACATATCACATTTAAAATTAAATTAAAGGTACAAATGTTTGTGTGTAGTTCTCCACTATAGGTATATGATGTAGATAACGTCGATTACACTTGAGTGAATATTTTTTCCTTAGGGTCACATCTCGGTCCAAACTTATTTATATAAACATACCTTTTACCAGGTTGGATCAGCCCAATATTTTTGTTAGGTCGGGTTGGGCCTCAAAAAAACTCACTTCACATGTAAGGTATTACAACTGAAATCTTAAAGTAACATAGATTAGATATACATGAACTTCGTAAGTCAACCGGACAATAAAACCAAATCGTATAATACTATGTATCTTGCGATAAATAACTTGTAAAATCTAATAAATTTCTCCTCCCCATCCGTCCTCATCAAAGTCGTGTAAGGTGTTTGCGATTTCGCGGGTACGAGGTCAAATGTGCTCGTAGAATATGTTCAAAGTAAATTTCCGCTCCAATTGCTCCAATCATCGGTCCGGCCCAAAAGATCCACTGAAACATCAACATATTATTATACGAATTACATGTTGCACTAGATCATTATAAATCATCTAATATGTGTCTACAAGCGTACATGTTCATCCCACGTTTTCTCCTTGTTATAGATCACCGCTGCGCCAAAACTACGAGCCGGGTTGGTTCCAGTTCCGGTAATTGGCATTGTGGCTAAGTGAATCATGAAAACTGCAAAGCCAATAGGTAGTGGTGCCAATACCTTGACAAAACCTACACAAGTTAGTTAATGATATGTACAACACAAACAATAAGTGTAAGATAATTGTACTCACTGGAACATGAGAATCGCGAGCGTTTTTTTTCGGATCCATAGTGGAGAGCGCGGTGTAAACCACGATAAAAGTGCCGATGATCTCGACACCTAGGGCGGTTTTTCGACTATAATCCTCGGATAGCTCGTTAGCACCGCCACCATGGTCCATGTAATAAGTATGTTGTAAAGCTTTAGCCACCAAACACCCACAAATAGCGCCTGAACATTGGGCGAGGATGTACATCAAGGCCCGCGACACGGTCATTTTCCTAGCCATTAACATGGCAAACGTTATGGCAGGGTTCAAATGACCACCTGAAAACCGTCGAATATTCATTAAAACAATCTTATAATCTAAACTTGAGAAGTGTATTTTGAAAAATGGTTCTTTTGAAAAGGGATGATGGCTAATGATGCATTTTCTTTTGTTGAGTTTGATAAACATGTTGGTCGCTTTTTAAAATAGCTACTTTACTTGTTTGAACTTTACAAATCAATCAAATAAATTCGACCAAATAAGACGAGCCTTTCACGTTTTTTGTCTTTTAGCTTCATTTTTGCAAAGTGGAGTCGTTATTTTGGGCAACGACATCATCAGCTATAAGGCTATGTGTAGTCGTTTTGTATAATTGTTCGGTTAAAATGCCACCTAGACGTCATGTAGACAAAAATAAATTCATTCAAGACATCTTTAAGTCAAGTGTAGTGGTTTCAACTAGTTGCAATTATCACTCAATCATTTTATTTAAATTTTATAAAATGAAAAATGTTAAACTTCATGTTATTAAAAAAGGAATTTAATGGTTATACTGAAAAGACAATGAATTTAATGGTATTTGGAAAATCCAATGAATAACCATGGTTATTCCCTTGGCCGTGGAAATTGGTTACAAACTTTTAACAATGGTGTAATAGTCTTTAACTAAATTTGGTATTATAATTTTACTTTGGCAATTTCCATAACATATAGTTTAAGAGAAATCTAAAACTCTCATTTGAAATTTAACACAGTAAAATCGCAGTATAAGTTAATTACTAACCCATATTCCAAACAGAAGCTAAAATGGAACCATTTATCATTATTTTTATTTTTTTCAAAATGGCTATTTAATACTTGTTTCTCTATATAAAATTTGGTAGGAGGATCCGTTTACCTTTTATCTCGATGTATTATATTTTTTTTATAAAGAATTGATATATAAGTTTAATATAACAATTTATAAACAAGATCAAAACCAACCAGAGACAGTGGCGTACCCACTCACAAGGGTGGGGGGGGCGGCCGCCCACCGTGAACCGAAAATTTTTAGTGGTATATATAGGTTAAAATCCCGAACGTCCCCCGTGAA
>WOUH02000017.1:5301734-5311808 GCA_009936405.2 Stevia rebaudiana | reverse complement strand
ATTGGGGATGATATACAACGTTTGAAAGCTAACATGAAGGTACAAGAGCTTGGAATGCGAGAAATGATGAAAACACGAAAATACGAGGAGTTGGAGTTATAGCCTATGACTAGGCCGTAGCCTACAACCTTGTGATACGAGGTTAATTTTCATGTGTTAGTATGTTCGTTTTGTATATTTTGAAGTTATTTCGTGTGTGTAGTTGGTTTTAGCTACATGAGGTATTTATGTGTTTTTTATGCCATTATGTGCTAAAAGGGTGAAAACGACTTTTAATCAAGAATGCACGAGCACACGAGAGAATCGGGAAGCAAAAGAAATAAAAAATCAGGAAAACCAGGTCTTTGCGCCACACAAATACTATGGCCTCAATCTTGATGACACCCCAAGATCCAAAAATCGGGATATTATGCTTCCGGCTATTTTGTCATTCGCGCCACGCGAAGGATTGATGTTTAGATATTGGCGACATGCGAAAAACATAAATGCTAATCTCCTTGTGATCTTCGAATGCCGGTTTTGCATTGTAATAAGTTATTAAAGGTTTTTTTTAGTATATTGCGATTGAATTTGTTAACTCTTTAAGTTATAGAATTAAATTGTGATTTTTCATTTTAAAGATTTGATCTTACTATTTGTCAATATAAAGAATTTATTGTTGCTTGAATATAACATGTTAAGTTTAGTTCCGCAATTGTCACTTGATTAATTATATACATAGTCACCATTAATGGCTTCCCATTACTTAACATAATTAACTGTGATCAAGAGATATAAAACCTAGAGAAGATTACCTTTTCTCTTTAGAATCAAAATCAAGGTTATTTGCATTCCATTTAGTTTAATCAAAAGCTAACTGGTATTGAAACTATAACTGACCACAAATTCCCTGTGCAGAACGACCTTACTTCTAAATACTACAATTGAAACTTGTTTTTTATTAGAGCACACCATCTACATCACTTTGGCTGGCTGTTTTTTGATAGAAGTTGGTTGTCATAGCCTATGAACCTGGAGTAGGCTACGACGGTAGTGAATTTGGAAAAGATATTAACTTTAAAATTTAGGCTTCAGCCACCACTCTGCATTCTAATCGATCGAGAAAAAACTAGCCGACCAGAGGAACAACTTTTGGAGATCATTCCAAGCCATCCAGTTGATCCATATCATCAACCATTCAATTACAACAAGGTTTTCATGATGAAATAATCATCATGAGTAACAATCGAACAAAACTAACACTTTTTACAATACTCGTTGTGGTTCAACACCCGGTTTATCCCATCTAATAAGATAGTTGGGATTGATTTTAACACTTATTTTGTACTTACCCTTCAACATCGGTCACACGTTTATAATTGTGTTTTAGCAAGTAGTTATGTCTCTCTGCTAGACATTGTGCCTTTTTGTTCGTCATTGTGTCTTTATGAAAAACATGTCATTGAGTCTTTTTGAACAAGCAATACACCGTGTCGAACAAATTAGACACAATGATAAGCACAAAAGATACAATGACCTGCTAGAATACCCAATGCCCTTTTCGTTCGTCACTGTGACTTTCTGAAAAGCATGTCATTGTGTCTTTCTAACAAAGACATTGTGTCGAACAAATTAGACACAATGAGACATAAAAGACACAATGACCTGCTAGAAAACCCAAAGGCCTAAAAAACATATTTTTTATGCAACAAAATTATACTCATTTAAAGATAAAAAAATGTTTGCTTTAAGGTGTATTTAAAAAAAATAATATTATATATAAAAGTTATGAACGTTTAAATCATGAAAAGTTTAAAAAAAATCAATAAAAGTGTCAATTATTAAAATATCATTCAACAAACTTTTGTATTAAAATTTAATCTCGATCCAATAACCTTAAAACTTTCTTATACTTTTTAGAATAAAATACATATTTATAATACAGGACATACACACCAATCTCATAAAAAAACAACAATAAAAAATGAAGTAGGCGTACCCCCAATGCAATGTATTCGTTTGCGTCTTTAGACACTGAATCTAATCAACCAATCTTATCTTATAGATTACTGTGATCTTCATTTGTACATCCTGCAACAAAAGCAGTACGATAACTATAGTTGTACTGCCAGTATATGTGATGTCAGAAGATTGAGATTCGAAAGAATGGCAATTTGAGAACCCCAACCACCCACATTCAGTTAACAAATCACTTTTAATCGATTTGTAAAACCATTATACGCTTTTGAAATCAATAATACATATAGCACTTAAAAAACAAAATCATGAACAGTTGAACCGATGTATATTTTCATAAGCGCATTACATTTTAAAGTATGACCGAAAGTAAGTTAGCTTATTCTAAAACAAAAGTACAGGTGCAAAAATATTTAGTAATTTGTAGTGTTGTAAACATCGGCCACTTAGGCATTAGGCTAATGCTCCATGACACCACGATGTGATTTCACTTTAGGCGGCTGGTCAAACGCTAGACGGTCCAGACGCTCAGAAATCGGTCAAAATCTTTAAAAGTCAGTTAAAAATAGTTAAAATTTGTCAGATTTTGGTCAAAATCAATAAAAATGGCCTAAATTCATTAAACTTTGTCAAAATCTTTGAAGTATTTGTAAAAGTATAGTTGTTTTGATAAATTTTATATAAATTGTGTGTATATATATATAACTTTGAAAAATTACGTACAAAATCCAAAGTTGTCTACGATTAATCCCTAGGCTACGCTCATCCCCGACTAGCGTCTAACGTATTTTACAACCTTTCTAATTTGAATCAATTTAAAAATATTTATTATAATTGTGTCGTCTCAAATTTTTTGTTTATCTCTCTTATTTTTATTAGGCTATGTGAGGTGTCCGGATGAGTGTGACTGAGTTCTAAGGCCAGGTCAGTGTCACATAGGCAAGGGCGTTAGTAAAAAAGTAGTGTAATTAGTAGTGAGTGTGATTGAGTGAAAAGTAGGAAAATAAGATGGTTTATTGTGTTTGGTATAAAACATAAAATAGACTATTTTGGCTACAAGGTCGTGTCTGGAGTCACAGCCTGTTAGGTAAACCAATAACGCCACAAAAAAATGGAAGGATAGTGTTAGGCATTACTTTGCTGATGTGGGTGGAGTCGCGGAGTCACGCTCACGATGCTCTCCCGCTACACACAATCTTAGAGATTTAAATATTCATTTACATTTTCTAAATTTTATAGAGATTGTGGCCGTTGGACTCGGAGCTACACAAGGATTTAGAGGAAATATAAAATTGAACCTCCATTTTTTAATTAAAATTGTGAGTCATTGAGAGATTGCAAGAAAGACAAAATGGTTGATTTGTATTGTTGTATTGTATATGCATATTACAATTTTTTTTCTCTGTTTATTTTTTTACTTTTTTTTATCTGATTCCAAAAGCTAGAATCCGCCCGGCTCCATAACCATTCGTTTGAGATCGGCAAAAAATACCTGAACAAAAGACCGAAGGGTGAACCTGAGACTAGGGGTGTTTGAATTCGGATATCCGGAAAATTTCGGATAGTGATTTTTAATATCTAAATCCGTATCCAGAGTTTCGGATATTCGAAGTAATTTCGGGGTTGTAATCGGATATCCGAAATCTGAATATATATTTATTATTTCAAGATTTTCAAAAAAATTAAAGAAAAAATATTTCTTTTCCGAAATATCCAAAAAATTCGAAAATATCCGGAAACTATATGAAATTTTGGATATCTATAATATCAAAAAAATTTCAAAGTCAATATCCGAATCCAATTTTCAAAATCAATATCCGAATATCGGATTTGGATATCAAAAACTTCATATAATTCGGATTCAGAATTTCTAATAATTCAGGTTCAATTTTGATTTCAGGTTCAGATTTTTTAAAACAAGCCTACTCGAGACACTTGTGCCGATGTACTTTATTTAGCAAACAAACCCAATGAATACATGAAAGTACCCCTCCCCCTAATAAGATAATATGATGGCTAAAATATTATTAAGTCATTTTTTTTATCTTTTTATGAATTCTTCCCTTCTAAAATGTTAGTGTAAAACAGTCATCAAAAAATAACTTGAAAAGGAGATTACTTATTAAACTTAGAAGAAAATCAAATCCTTCATGGTTTCATCTTCTTCTAGAACAAAAATTGAACCACCCTCTTCAAATAACTATTTCTGAATAACTTGGTACATCTTTTTATATTTAAAAGATATTAACCTTTTCTGAATTACCTAATAAAATTTGTGATCTTTGAAATAAAAAAATGCTTACTTTTATTTCTTAGTCAATAATGAAATGTGGGCATCCCCACCATGATTGCATATTGGGTTAGGGAATTATAAGATATACCCTTTGCTTGAGGGGATGTATCAATTGATGTGGTTCAATCATTTTCCTTGTATGGTATCGAATACTTTCTGGCTTTCTGCTTTCATAAACAATTAAGGAAATTTGTTTTTTTCTTCTTTTTTATTCTTCTATATATTATTAAACTTTTATTTTTAAGCGACTTTAGATATTATATAAGAACTAAAAAATAGAAATTCAAATTTCCTAGAGAAATAACACTTGATCTAATAAATTTATTTCATTCAGAGAAGAATCAACTATTGATATATACTTCTAATGCGCACGAACCAGAGCTATCTCCCGGGAACCCCTTCCCTAGTAATCATATCAGACGCTTGATTATACATGATACTTGAATAACACTGATTGATCAAACATTTAAAAAAGTTAAACAAGTAAAGATAGATTCGCAATTTCGCATGGTGAAATGCCATGATCATGTACATGGTATCTTTAATACTCAACCAAAGTGTTCGATCAATCGTTTTCTAATCTTTGTCACATCTTCTTCGTCCCTCTCACTCAAATACCTTCATCAAATACGCGTCTTTGACCCGTGATATTAGAAACCCATGTGGTGCATGTAGCGTATTGAATATCGAGACAAATGCTAATGACATATATTTCAAACGAATATATATGATTCAAAGTACAAAATATTTTCTGAAAAATGGACACGTTATCTTGATGAAGTTAAGTTTGATCATGCAATTTCGTATCAATTATTAAAACTTAATTCAATAATATCACTCGTAGTCTAACTAAATTCTTTCTAAAAGGACTAACAATGATATATTATCATCATATGTGACACTTGAATAAATTTTTCACCGAACATTTTGAAAAAGAAACATGTAGAGGTGTATTCACAATTTCGCATGGCTATCTGTACGTACATGGGATCATCACTCATCAAAGTGCTCAATCGTTTTCAAATCTTTTCACGTCTTGTAGTCTCCATCACTCGATTTTGATGTCTTAATCAATCATGTGGTCTTCAACCACAATACCAAAACCCCATGTGGTGCACGCGGCATGTTAGTAAATATCAAAGACAAATGTTTAGACGAAAAAGAGAAAGTGACAAATATTCCAAACGAATATATGACAAACGTAGGTAAATGCATTTCTTGCTCTAACGTGTTTTGAGGACATCTAAAATGTGCTCGCTCGTTGACACATAGCATGGCCGTGTAATCCATTATCTTGTAAAAGTTCATTTTAATCATGCAAACTTTATGTTCAAACAATTTGGTAACATTTATTAGACTAAAAGTAGCACACAAACTTCTACTCTCTTAAAATGTCCATAACTTCGAATCTTTTCTCTCTCTCTCTCTCACTGCCACATAAATTACAATATATTTATATATAATTTTAAATTAATCTAGTCTTTGTATATATAATGATATAAGCTCTTTAATATCTACACAATTTATATATTCTAGCTAGTTGCCTACCATCAACACAATCTTTTTTTCCTCATTCTATCTCTCTCTCTCTCTCTCTCTCTCTCAAACATACATACATCTACATAAGCATACATCTAGCTAGAAGATGATCATGCAAGTGAAAATTGTGAAAGCATGGCTCAAAAGAAGGAGACATGCAAATGTTGCACGATGGTGTAATTGTGAAAAGTGGTGCCCATGGACAATTAGATGGACATCAACATCATCATCATCCATGCATGAAGATGATGATGATCATGATGATGAAGACTACATTCCGAGGGATGTCCCAAAGGGTCATTTAGTAGTCTATGTAGGTGAAAACCAAAGCAGGTTTGTCATCAGTGTGAAATTATTAAAATACCCTTTGTTCAACGCGTTGTTGGATCAAGCTCGAGAAGATTACGACTTTACTACTGATTGCAGACTCTATATACCTTGCCACGAGGATGTTTTCCTCAGCGTTGTTCGTTGTGCTGCAGTACCACATGATCGAAGATTCACTTTCTGCCGTTGATTTTTAAGGGTTTTTCTAATTTTAATTTTCCTATAAATTTTATAAATTAGTGTAAAATAGGAAGCTTTATATCAAGATAAAGGTACCCCATTTTTTACGGGTTTCTTATTTCAAGGTTGAGTCAATGATGATTTCCAATGAATAAAATCAGATGTAAATGGAAGATATGAACTTTATGTTATAATAATATAAAACTTCAAAGCACATACGTACTCCCCCTTAAGCTCTCAGCATGGCTATAAGCTCTCTTTTACGGAAAGATATTCCTTATATTAGAAATGAATTAGCATTCATGGATATCAAAGAAAGTGATACGTCACCATAAAGTAAACCTTAATAGGAGGTTGTTTCATTGAAGCATATCAATTTGCCAAAATAATAATATTAAGTGTGTATCTTGCGAACGATACCTTTTAAAGATTTTATATTGATGGAAGTATTAATCCTTAAAGACAACAAATGAAATCCTTCTTTGTCATCATAGCCACTAATCCACTATTACATGATTGTGTATGTAAAATGATCAAAATCGTCACAAGGACAAAAGTTGCTTCACCGAATAAGCATCAAATACTATGAGTAATGAAAACGCATTAGATACACATGAGTGATGGAAAAGTTGCTTGAACCCGATGATATAATCGAACTTATAAAATAGTGAAGATTAGTTCATCAGTATCAGGTTTGCTCATTGACAACAAGTTTGCACTTTGGTAGCACACTTGAACTTCTGTAGTGAGCTTGCAGTTCGGTTACAACTTAAACTTCAATAGTGATTATGGTTAGGGCCAACAATTTGCTGCGGATGTAACTATTAAACTGTTGACGGTTATAACCATGACTAGAGAGCATTTTCTCCTATAATAATGATTCATTTTGATTTGGTTTAAGCATCGCATTCTAATTGAATATATTGTGTACAATTCTAAACCAACCTTCTTGTTGATTGTTTTTATATTTCATTCAATTAAAATCCATGAGTAACTACGAAATATATCAAAATATGAGAATGTAATCATGATCCACAGAAAAACTTGAAGATCACAAATCACATTACATACAAGTTATGTACTTGTATTTCTTTTTTATTCATCACCTACTCAAAATGAAAAAAAAAATGAAGAAAATAACACACTAAAAAGTAAAAACTAATTGTTATAGGAATATAGGGTTTTAACATTTCTACTAAAAACCCTTCATAGTTCATAGTAGCGGTATTAGAAAACGTTAACGTCACTCATACACGCGCATCAAAATGGCGACAACAGCGGCTGCCGTCCGATCACTTTTCCGGTCATCCTCCGTCCGCAGCGCGGCGGCACGAGCATCATCTCAGGCCAAAGCTGCTCGCTCCCCCTTCCGTATCGGTACCCAGAATTCTCTCTCTAATCGCACTTTCAGGTAACCACCATTCAACCTAATACACACAGATCTATATATTTTGTAATTCGGATTGCCCCATAGTTCAAAATCCACACCATGATTGAAATCGCCACCAATTTCAAGACATTTCTAACACATTATACAGAAACAATTGGTCATACGGCTCGTATGATTTGGGGAAAATGGTCACACGGCCCGTATGACGATTTTGATTTGAAGAATTTATAGATGAGCAAGTCATTTATTTTTTCTGAAATTTCCATGAATTCAGTTATACAACAAAGCTACCATTAATGTCATATCAATTTGTGTTTTTTTTAGGTAAAAGATCAAAAGCTAGGGCTTTTGCATGATTTTCAAGCTATGAAATTGAATTACTGTGAATTTTGATTTGTGTGTGTTCAGATGTCCCGTTGAATTGAGTGCTTGTTTGGAATCATTGCAACCTTTTCACACTGCCACTGCTTCAGCATTGATGACTTCTATGTTAACCCTTTCTCAACGTGGTTACGGTTGGCTTCCTGAAGGTAAAAAACCAGTTGCTATCTAAATTCATTGTAATTGCTATCTAATTTGTGTATTTTGCAAACCATTTCATTTATTTTAAAATTGGGTGTTTGTGTACATGGTGATATTGTATTACAATACATTGTTTGTGGGATTAAGTCATTACATAGAGTGTAATATTTAGAAGATAAAGTTAAAATCTTTTGTTTGCTTTTGGTGACTTGAAGATAGTTTCATACTTCGATAGTGGTATTTTTGTTTTGACTCTATGATCGTAGTTTTGTGAACTTTAAGTTAAACGGCTTCTAAATTGGCCATTTTTATAGGCTTTATGCATGTGAGGCAACCTTTGTTTTTGTTCTTACTTTTTGCAAGTTTTTGAATGTCTAAAAGTCAATATTTGGTCACACTGCATCTTTGTTTTGACCCTATGATCATAGTTTTGTAAACTTTAAGATAAATGGTGCTTAAGTTTGCCATTATATATAGGTTTTACGTTTTATATATGTCGAGGAAACCATTGACTTGAATCTTGCTTTATGCAAGTTCTTGAATATTCAATATCTAAAAGGCGATGTTCGTAACGTCACGCAACATTTAACTTGTGTCCGTGTTCTTGAAATTTTATGCTTTATTCAATCTCATCCGCACAAAATTTTCCAATAACATTGCTATAATCAAGAGCCATTTTTATTGGATTTACCATTTACCCGCTAGAATCATCTTCAATTTCTCTTTTGTGTTTGTTTTTTTACTTAACGCATTCTGCTACTACATACAGTAATCGTATTTTCTTATCATTAAACTATCTCAATTTAACCTTCATGGCTCTTGATTGGTTTCCTAATTGTTGGGTTTTTCTTATTGATTAGGTATCTAGCAACGCGTCGTAGGTCCCACCTTGATCTTCTTTCATTCAGTTTGAGGTATGTTAGTGCTCATTAAATCGTGTCATCTTAGAACCGTTTAGATGAATTTTTTAGGTCTCTTTATAGTCAATTAAGCAGTCTTACACTCGGTTTTTCAGTTGTGTTTTATAATACTTTTTAAATGTTATCTCCATTCCTGGTCACGTACCTCGCACATCATGTGTAATTAGTAATTATACGTATATTTTAAAATTATTTTTTTTTAATTTGGCTGCAATTTTTCTTGATTAAGTGGTACATGATTCATGTGTAGGCGTTGACAAGACTAGATGAAGATCAAGAAGCAATGACGGAATGATTTGGATTTGTTTATTTTCAATATTAGTTTAAATAGGAAAACATATACTTTCTTTAAGATCAATAATCAATCACAAAGTTTTGATATGAGAACAATTCATGCTTATTTGTGTTGGAGGATTTAGTTTTATAGCATGATGAACGTTTTATCTGTTTATTGTCATTCAATTAATTAGATTGAGATTCTTTACTGATTGGTTTTATAGCTGTGAATTGAATGTTTGTTTATTAATTGTATTCTTGTTTGATCAGCTTGCAATGATGATGTGTAATGAATTGTAGCAGATCTGTTCTCAAAGAATTATTGTTGCAGCCTGATCGATCTCATCATCGGTTTCGGGAGTTGCTAAAAACCTTTTCAGCATATTTCGATAAATGTTCTTTTGTTATGTTGAATGTGTTTTCTCGTCTAACTTGAAGATTTTGTTTACTATACTAAATATTTTTTTTAAATGGTTACTAAGGTTTGTAAAATAGGCGGTTCTGGTCAGCTAAAAGTCAAACTAGGTTTGTGTCAAAAAGGTTATAATAAAAATAGGCTTGTTATTAAGTCTAATTTTTATGAAATCAAGTTTCTAAGGGTGCGGGGAGTGGTTTGCATTTAGGCAAAACTACCCTGAAAAATACCCAATCACACTATGCCACATCAAACC
>WOUH02000017.1:5285641-5301634 GCA_009936405.2 Stevia rebaudiana | reverse complement strand
CCAAACGGTCTGAATCTGACCGATTCAGACCTTCTCCATTCAGACCTCATTAAGAGGTAAACAAACACAGCCTAAGTGTCTATTAAGAGGTAAACAAACAGCCCCTACACTGTATAAAGAAGACAATGCGACCTGCATCACTCAAATCATAAAAAACTAGTAGAGATCAGATCATGAAGTTATACTCCACATATCGATAAACATGTCACTAACGAGAGTGTTATACACATTGTCCTTAAATAAGTTTTCCATTGAGTTTTGGCTGCAAATGACCAGAAACTGGCAAGTTTTTGCTTCAAATGACCAGAAATTATCAACCAAAGGGTCACATTACTACTACACTAGATCATTCCAATGCAAATGCAAACCAATAATCACAGTTGTCCAGAAGTTAGTTCACTGATAACTGTATTCCAAATTTCCAAACATCCATAGACCATAGTTGTATGATTAATAATACTATATAGAGAAGTCAAAAACGTTGCGAAACCATTATAGACTCATTTTCTCCTGATTAACCAAAAGGCACTAGATTTAAAAACATACAAAACAAGGATCGCCAGCAGCCTTCGCACATCGGCGTTTGACCAAATTCATAAACAAACCCTGTTTTTTCTTACATCTTCAATCATGCCAAATCATCATTAGCTTACACCCTTTTCCTGTAAAAAAAATCAATTTCAAAATTAGGGATTTGAATTTCTAACATGACATGAAATTTGCGGGTCTTGGTTTCGTATATATAAGTTTGGTTGCGTACCAAGTGAATGCGCGGGTTGACTTTTTTAAATGTCTCTATTGCCATAAATTAACTTGTTTTATTTTTATGCCATTAACATAAGATTTTATAATCAAAATGTTAAATTTTAATACAAATTTGTATTTTTTGTAAAAAAAATACAATATTAATGTACTAATATTCTAAAAAATAAAAAATTTGGGTTAAACGGGTTGTGTGTACGTGTCAACCTGCGAAAATTCGTGAAGTGATGTCTGACACGATATTTGGGTTCGTGTTGGTACTAGTGTTGGGTTGAACCCGCCAACCTGCAAACACGACCCGTTCACGGTATTTCTTTCTAAATTTACAAAAAATAAAAATCACTTATTTTCCAATGTCAATGATTTTTAACAGAACTTACCACTTTGACATCATTGACCAATCCCAGATCAGTAAGCGAATGGTCCGATATACAATTTACATGCACAATAACACCATTTTTGACATTTTTTATTTCACCATTTGTAATGTCAAAATAAGCAGCTCCTTTAAACATCCATTTACCCCTTTCTAAACTGTAAAAATCCTCAAACAATTCGCCGCACAAAACGCATACGCTTTGACTTTCATCTGCATTCACCAACATCTCACCATCAATCTCCAACGCACTCTCACTACTCGACCCGTTAACCCAATCGTCACGATTCAAGAACCATCTTCTTGACGGGTCAGAATCAGAGTTCTTCAATCTATGCCAATCGACATGTTTATCAAACCGTTCTTGAAGTTTAAACCTTAACCCGCATACGCTGCATTGATGTGGAAGATCATCAACAAGGTCACTAATCACATCAGGATGGAACTCTCTGATGACATCAGCCCTAAATTTATAACCAATAGAAGATTTGACTTCTTCGATGGCGGTACTTTTAGACGCAAGATTAGGGGGCGATAGATCACTGATTGAAGAAACTAAAATCGGGGAAATTTTATCATCAATTGGAGTCTGATTCTTTGAATCATCATCATCATCTTTTGATGCAGAAATCAAACCTTTAGCGACCAAAGTACTTAAAAGACTCGACACGTTATTTGATGGAGCATTACCGACACTTGAACTAACTGTTGATGAAACCGGTTTGGTACTAAATATGCTGCTAACAGCACCTAACAAACTACTGGAGCTAGTTGAGTTAGCCGGTGAGGAATCAATTGCAGAAACAGGATCCGATACACGTTCGGGTTGATAAGGCGGTAAAAAAGTAGCTTCCTTTATTGGTAACTGAGACGCGGGTGGTTGCGAATTGTGAATCTTTAACTTTTGTGAGTTTTTCACCTGCGAAATCTGAGGATTTATTTGGAAAGAATCTTGATCTGGTAAATCATACGGTAACCGACTTGATTGGTACGGTGGATGAGGACGCTGACGTGGCGGTTGCTGACTAGAAGGTATTGCGGTTTTAATTACCGGTTTTTCAGGGTCAAAATTTAACCGCGGGTCTTTCTTTGAGATATTAGATGCAGTGGGCTTTAGTGAAACTGAACTCACGTCATCCCACATGTACTCTTCTTCATCTGAGTTCTTCCAGCTTCTAACTATTTCTCCATTTCCTTTATTCGCAGATTGTAATTTCACATCTGAAATTGTTGATCTTGGGATCAAATTATTGTTAAAAGAATTTCTTGCAACTCTTTCACTTGATAAATCAGAACCGAAATCAAAATTATTATATGATGCACCACTGTTCTCATGAGTAAGATCACTCTCCGCCTCTCTTTGTGCCAGTTGAATATTCTGCAAAAAATTTAATGTTGTGAAAACGCGTAATCGTTAATTTAGAGTTAAACACAAAGACAATCCATGTGAATTGAGCAAAGTAACAGGTTTGGGTTTTATGCTTTCAATTTTGTGACAAGTTTGGGTATTAAGGCTAACTTTGTTAAATTAGGGTGAAATGACCAAATTACCCTTTCACCCTAATTAAGCGGAGAAGTTAACAGAAGTTGGCCTTAATACACATACTTGTTACAAACTGAAAGCAAAAGACCACAAACGTATAACTTTTTTTGCTTAATACTTGAACCTGTTACTTAACCAAACGATAATGACCATCGTATTAACTCTTAATTATATAATTTAAAAAAAAAGAGTTTGAAGTTCAGTATTATACATGCAACTTAACCCGTGGATCTGCGCGTGCTCTGTGATTATTTACGTTAACAGTTGTTCGGTCTTGTCTAACAGTATCTTCAGGTGAATTAGTAATCAAGCTTCTGGTTATATCACCTGCTGTATCTTTTGCCTTCATGACAATTGAAAAAAAATAAATAATTAAATATGAGCGTTGAAAAAAATAAATAATTAAATATAAGCGTTGAAAAAATAAATAAATAAATAATTGTCTGGTTACCTTGGTTGAATGTTGGAGTTTCTGTCTGGCCTCCAAATACTTTGGATTTACATGAATACTTCGTGCAGGAGGACGTTGAGGTTGTGGGTCGGGTCTAGATGTGGTCAACCCTGTGGTTGACCCGTTCCCGACAGTTTGGAAACCGAGTTCTTTCTCTATTGATTGAAGTGTTTGAGGTGGAAATACGCCTTTCCATGTGCCAAAAAGATGTCGCATACCGGTATGTACTGCAGAATCAACCTGTCTATACGCCTTGCAGAAAACCTATAAAAAAATAAAAATAAAAAAAATTGTTTAACTGTCATGGGAAACAGTTACAATCACTTTCGCATAGCTCGGGATCTAACCTCGGGGAGTTTGAGGGAAAAGTGTTTGATGTAATCGCGTCCTATGTTCTTCACAATACTGTCAAGAAGATACAGTGATGGCAACTTTTGATCACTTGGAACCTAAAATTATACTTTTTGTGTCAATATCATTACAAATTAACAAATTCTATTCGGCGTATATGCAACTCTTGACCAATTAGGATAACAATTTTTTATACAGCAATTCTAACATCATCTACAGCAAAGTGAACCAGATCAGCATAAAATCTATAAAAAATTAATCATTTGAATGCACAGAAGACACATCCAATAACAAGATTCAACAGATAATCAGTTAAAACATCCATTTCAACACCCATAAATTGATCCAAAACAAACAAATCATTAGCGATTCATAAACATAAGGCAGTTGAAAGGTATGAAAGACAGTTACCTCTCACCATCATCAACCAGATGCACAATAAAAACAGTTAAATCTGCACATTCATAGTAACTATAATAATCTTTTTAATAATATTGCAGGGTAAAAATACAGTTACATCACACCAACATCAACTATATACACAATAAAAACAGCTAAATCTAGACATTCATAGTAACTATAAGCATCACCTCAATAATATTATTGCAAATTGTGGCAGAAATAGCTTTAGCAGCCTGCAAATTCTCTCCAGCAATGATAGTCAAATTGGTAATTATTGGTTTTGAATTGAAAGTCAGCTCAGCTAGAGCTGTCCTGTACTGACTCACAAGCTCCTGATGCTGTTGTTGTTTAATCTGTGACAATGATTGCGGTTGATAACCGTCTCCATCTCTATCAACAGTTGGTTGGAACCCGACCCGTTGCCTTTGAACCACAGGCCTATTATCACCATTCGGGTTATAACTACCGCGTGTAACTGTTGGTTCTTCGGTAATTAACCGCGGTTTCTTTATTGTTGCAGAGTTTCGTGACGATCTATCAAACGATCTACCTCGAGAATTACCATTCATCTCCATATCAACACCCGCCAAATCAACTTCACAAAATCAAAGCTTTTACTATGTGTTTACAATTAACAACTTACATAAGCAATTTAATACACATACAAACCTCATACTAATCGGTACAACAAACATTGAAAAACAATCAAATCGGAAACCCTAACCCTAGCCCTAACCAGCGATGATTACAAATACAAGATCTAAAAGAAGGAATTATGAAAATTGATTGACGGGTCTTCGAATTCGAACGATCTGTGACAAGATGATGGATTTTGATTGGATGATTTGATGACGAGATTAGATTGGCGTCAGGTGTTGAGATTTCGAGCTGCTTAGATCTTTGTTCGTAATTTCACTGCAGGTGGGAGTCATTCTTCGTGTGCGTATTTATAGTACGAGTGTAGACCGTTAAGAGAGGGTTAAAATTTCAGTCCAATAAGTGGGCTTAAAGTCCGCTAAAACTGGGCCATGCTTGTTTAAGTCTTCCAAAGTCCAAACTTTTATGATATGACATATTTATTTAACTAGAAAAATGCTTAAAATACAAATTAAAGATATAAAGAGAATTGTAAAAAGTAAATTTGGAACATTGATTAGCATAACCAACGGTTGAGATGTAATGGTGAGAGGAGTGTTACCTTAACTCTCTCAAAATACTTTCATGAACAATCGATCAAATTATGTCACCTGTCAAATACTCTAATTCATCTCAAAGTACCATAATTGATGGCGGTACCCTAATACCGTAATACCTTAATGAAGAATCTATCAAATCATATCATCATTTTTTTTTTTAAATCTAATTTTAAAAACTAACATTTAAAACAATATTAAAACTTTACAGTTTAATTAAATTAAAAAAATATATAAAAAATATAAAATTAAAACATTACATTTTACACAAATACTAAATTATAGAAATTAATAATAAAAATAAAACATTACATAAATTTAACTAATCTTTGTCCGATTAGAGATACGAAAAATCAAAGTTGGCTGGATGTTTGAGTAGATCAAAACGAAGTCTAAAATGTACGTTTTTAACCCGCAGCTCCAATAGAGCATTGTCGTCAACCACGGGTTGGACAATCGGATCCCTTATGTGTACCGGTGATATCGCAAAGCCGTCGCTTTTAATAGTCATGTTATGTAATATTATGCAAGCATAAACTAATTTCCTAATCTTTAGTAAAGTCTTTGCACTGAGGAGTCGCCTCATTATACTCCATTTAGCCTTCAAAACACCGAAGGCTCGCTCAACATTTTTTTCTCGTTGACTCTTGCACTTTGTAAATATTATTTCTTTAGGATCGGTTGGCCAAGGAAACGCCTTCACAAACATAGACCAAGTAAGATAAATACTATCGGTTAAATAATATCCACGATGGTAATGACGTCCATTCACAATAAATGGACACTTTGGTGCGGTTCTTTTTTGTTCGTTCTGAAATATTTTTAGATTGTTGGAGAACGTTGTTGTCGTTATTTGACCTGGAAGACCAAAAAAAACCCATGCCAATCCACAAATCATTTGAAGCCACCGCTTTAAGCATATCATCGGGTATTGGTGATCACATCTTCAGTATTGGCCATGTAAGCCGGTTGGACACATCTACAAAACAAGATGTGTACAGCCGATGCTCCCAACCATTCCCAGAAGATGGTGTTTTTCTTCATGGGCTTGATACAATAGTGCAATGTCATGACTGATTGGTTTGCGTAAATACTCTTCGCCATATAAATTAATAATTGCACCACAAAAGTATTTTAAACTTTCACGAGAAGTCCTCTTTGACATGCACAAACACTCATCGTACTTGTCCGGTGGATTTCCGGTAGCAAGTTGTTTAATTGCCGATGTGCATTTTTGTAATGATGTAAAACTTTTTCTCATTCTACCATCAAAACCCTCTTGAAAATATTCAAATTTGGCTTCAATATCACTAACTATTTTAAAAAATAAAGACTTTGACATTCGATACCTTTGTCGAAATGTCGCGTCCGAATACTTTGTGGATTTCTCAAAATAATCTACCCTTAAGGTCACACTAACTTTTTCTCTATCATGTCGCACCGGTCTCCTTGACGTTCCCGTGTCTTCAAGTTTCGCTTGCTCAGAAAGAATATTGATGTGCTAGTTCATGCATGCAAAAACGTGCCAAGTAATATCATTTATAAAAACGGCCTAAAAATAACTACACACAATCACCAAGTGTACTAGTCAGATATAGCAAGTAAGTAAGAAGGAGTATCGTCCAAAGAATCTAGGACAAAACTAACGGCACACTCGGATTTAAAAGGGTCATACTACCTAATTATCTAAGCGGTATTTTGGTCTTTTAAGAACTAATTGATTAAAACTAAAGTAAGCAAGTAATCAAAACAAGCAAAGCAGACAAAAGAATACCAAACAATAATATGAGAAAGAAGCAGCGACCTAGGATTGTATCATGCAATCAATTATAGAGAAATCGGATCATGGACTCAAGATTGGTGATTTGGTTTCTATGGATTAAGTAATTAGTGGTGTAGGTAAATAATGTGGAGCTATCCTATTGGCTTGGACCACTAGAACAAAGACACCTAGAAAATCACCTATATTAGCATCCAATATCTATAAAGGTTGGTTTCCTCTCGGCCTAACATATCCGTACCTTAGGTTCCCGTACCCGACTTTCCTCTCGACCTAAGTCTAGCACTATGGTCTCCAAACTATGCTCAATTATACTTTAATTGCTAAGGACATTACTAATTAACCTAGGTCACCCTTTCGGTCCACCCAAACCAGCTAACAATGCAATAGACAACTAACCTAATCTCCTCTCATTCTCAAAGGTGCAAAACACAACTTAAACTAGCAACTCAAACACACCATCAAAGCTATTCATAGACAAATAACCCCTAGACATGTTTTAATCACCAATTACCATTATATAATTATGTTATATGATCAAACACAACCTAGATTTTACCTAAGATACTATCAATCAATTATATCATTGTCCAAACACCAATTTCAAACACAAAATCAAACAATCAACATCTACTACGCAACTACTAATGAAATTAGCCAAGCATAATCATTGTATTATCATCAACCATCAAAAACATGACTTGTAATATCCAGAAACGAATAAGAATTAAACACAATGATGTATTTAATAAACTAAAAAACCAACCAAAAAAGCTAAATCTTCACCAAGCTTCAAACTTTCTTTTACCAGCAGCTCTCTCGTCCAAAATCGTCCAAAATCGTCAAAAAGTGCGGAAGGAATCAAACTCTAAAACCCTGGATTGACCATTCTATTTATAGTTGAAGATTAGGTTTTTAGTCGATTTTAGGACCTACGCGTACCGTGCAACTGCTGAGGGGTTCCCCACGCGTAGCATTTAGGACAAAATAGTCGGGGTCGGATTTATGCTTTTTCCCAGCTCGCGCACATCGCACGGCTTCTCTTTCATCCTTGCACGTACCGCGTAGCTTCTATTTTCGGAAATTCTTTATTATTTTCTATAAGTTCATTTCGTTTTCTCTTGAATGCTCCCTCTTTACCGAATATTCTCTAAAATCATCGTTTTCATCACGAACATCTGAAAAATGTGAAAAGATTAAGTACAAGCACGAATTATATAAAAACTATACAAAAAGACTAACAAACGACTCTATTTACATACTAGAATGTCATGTGGTTTACAACACATCAACTAGCAAAATAATGAATGCTATCATCGTTGGAAAAAAGTAAATCGTCGGATGAATCAAAATGTATAATTGGGTTAGCCATGGGATCCATTTATTATAAAAATGGGAAATTGTTTTGAGAATTTTGAGAATGAAATGATGAAGAAAATATGAAATGGTTAAGAAAATATGAAATGGTTGAGAACTTTAGGAGTGGAATTGATATATTTATAAGTTAAAAATCATTTTTTACAAACCTTGAGCCATCGCCCCATCGGTCACTTTTTCGACCATTACACTCATCACCGAATCGATTATCCAAAGCCGAAACTTTTACCTGATCCTCTTATCCACAGGGATATGTGGTGTGGCTAATTAGGTAGGAGGAACTCAAATAGGCTACCCGTGTGTGCTCCAAACACCCTAAAGGAGATGTCATTTGCACACACTAAAACGAATTAAAAGGTAAAACAAAATAAAAATAGCTTACCAGTGTCGATTTTTTTTAAAGTTTCATACTTTCCTAAACAGAATTACCTTTTATTTAATATTTTATTCTTTTTAATTTGGATATATTAAGTTTATATACATTGTAAAAAAACCATATCAAGGATGATTTGAATGTAATTGTGTGGTTTTTAGTGTAATTTTAGCTTTAGTAGTTTGATTAACACCAACATTGTTTTTGGTAGGGTCAATGTAACACTAATAATGTGATTTATAGTGTGAAGCGTGTGTAGTAGCATAGTTTATCGTAGATGTGTATACCTCTCGTCTCGTGTCAAGTAAAACTCATCATACGGTTTAACAACGCTAGTTGTAATCTAATAATTTTAAATTGATAGAGAGTTCACAACCAATTGTATTTAAAAAACCCTAAGAACCATATATGTTTTCTTCATCCATAATAAAAGACGGTTTATGTATATAACAATTTTTTTGTTATCCACTACACCTCACAAGTCACAAGTACCACATACTCACCAGGGATGACAAAAAGACCCGAGCCCGACGAGCATACCCAAGACCTACAACATATGGGACGGGCAAACCCGAAATCCGATGGGATTGGGCCGGGTATGTGATTAATTTAAAAAAAATTCGTGGGTATGAGACGGGTATGAGATTTGGTAATATACTCATTTACCCGCCCCGATTACCCGATTATATATACTCGTTACCCGTCACGTTTACCCAGTTATATATACATGTCTACCTAATTATATACATATATAAATTACTTTTTATATAATTATTTTCAATAGTATATATATTTCATATGAGAATAAACTATATTTAATATGTTTTTTCGTTGTTTCAATATTTTATATAACTCAAACACAAGTATAAATGTTTGTTTTTTAAACTTTGAGCATATTTTGTTATTCTAACTATAATTTAATTAATAATCACCCGATAAATACCCGACGGGTTTGAGCCGAGTACACCCAACGGGTATTTTTTATAAATTAATGAGTGTACCGAAACCCGACGGGTAAACACCCAATAGAAACTCGACATGTTTTGAGCCGGGTTTGAGATAAGGTTTTTTAATCGGGTATGGGGTTAGAGGTTACCTAAACCAGACCCATTGTCACCCATTGTCACCCCTAACACTCACAAGTCACAAGTACCACATACAATTGCTTATGAAATTCTTTGCTTACTATTGATTAAAATAAAGTGTGTGCGCCCCAAAGAGGAGATACTTTTAACTCAACGGGCATGGCCGATTCCGATAATTTAAGTGTAATACTGTAATGTGCTTGTACTAAAAATGAGTCTCTTTATACAAGTTTTTTTCATAGCTTCACAATAATCGGATTAACGTTGTAGCGAGTCTATGAATTACAATAGGCCTATATGTTATTTTCTAATCGTGTTAGAAACTTTAGGAGTTATTAGATTAGATGTATTAAACAAATATAAAGGTAATTAGGTTGTGAGTTATACAAGTTTTTGTTATAAAATTTTTTTATATATAATGTGTTTAAAAAAACTCAAAATTTTTGTGCGGTTAGGTCATGTGCGGTAGCCTTCTCAAAAACCCCAAAGCCAGGGGATATACTTGTGACCCATTTATTAAGAAATAAGTTGTTTTCTATTAACTAGTTTTTAGTTTATATGTCATTCCAGGTATCTTAAAATCACACATAATCTAATTTAGGTCTATCAAATTACTTAGAATCATACAACAATTTAGATTATGTCTATCATATTTATACAATGAGTCATTCTGAGTATACAATAGGTGAGTATATATTGTCATTATAAAATTATTAAGATAAAATGCGTTTAAAAGACAAGGCATGATCGCCACCTGCATTAGGTGTCGGTAACATCTACTAATCTGATTTGTGCTACCATCTTTGCCCCACTATGCCTGCTTCCGCCATATCACCATGGTTTCCACAACTTCCGCCACATCACCATGGTTGGTGTTTTCACACAATGTTTTCATCATCTCCACCACCTCTACCGTTATCACTTCTACCATCATCTCCTTGCCATTCATGGCCCCTATAGTTACATAACTAAATAAAAATCTAACAAAAGATAAATAAAGTTGACCTACTCATGGAAAGTAACGAAATTGTTACAAACTAAATAATTTAAAATCAATGAGTTTTAAGATTGTGAATTATGTAAAAAAGTCGAACAACAAAGTGACAAACTGTTTTTATATTATAAATTTCTCAACTCACCCAAATTATGATAAAAATGGTAATTTGTGGTTATCGGATGCCAAAGTATATCTCCATTGAAAACTCCAAAAAAATGTCAAAACCTATGAGTGAAACTAACTGTGGATGACTGGAGTCGTCTCTAGTTTTCGCATATTTTTTAACAATCATCCAAATTATGGTTACCTTTGCTACAATCTTTCTCTCCTTGTTTCGAACGAAACCTCTACAGACTGCTTCCAAGAATCAATACTTCGGATTTCCCGATTTTTACCCATCAAAATACCCAATTCTTACCATAAAACTCAATACAATTCATACACGCGAATGTTGTTCCATCTTCTCTAGATGTTCTAGGTGAGTTTTCGTGTTTCAGATGCTTTGAATCCCATTTTAGTTTCCTTCTTTGTTGAATTTAATCCTCATGTTTATCTTGATTCAAGGATGGGATTATGCACTCTAAGTGTTCGATCATATTCCTGTGACAGTTCCTCATATCGAGGGGACTTTATATTCAAATATCAAAATAGCGGGAATATTAAAAAAATAAGATTTATGATTTAGATTGAGAAACATGTGTCATTCTATCCCAGTTCCTCAATTGCATCTAATTCCATTTTAGGATGCCATGTTTTAACCTTTTACCAAACTTATAAGCTAGGATTATATATAAATCCACAATCTTAGTTATCAAACATTGATGTTTCAGATTTTAGTTCACAGTCTTTGTTGTTTATTGATTATGACATTCTTGATGGTGTTTTAACTGTTTTTAATATTTTACTGATACTTTTTCTTGGACCTTGGTGTTTCTATAACAGGTATTTTTGTAGATTCATCTACATAACCTAATTATATCAAGAAAGTTGTGATCAAGTTTCAAGGAAATGAAAGATTCATCTTGGTTTCCCACTATGTTAAAAAATCCAAACAAAAACAAAGGTTTGGATCCTGAAAAACCCATGATTGGGATCTTATCATTTGAAGCCTCAAGATTAATGTCAAAAGTATCAAATTTATGGTATTGTTTAAGTGATAGACAAATGTTAAAATTAAAAGAAGAAGTCAGATATTCACTTGGCATCCGTACACTAATCTCAGATAATCATGATTATCTCATTAATCTTGCTCTTCAAGAGATCATTCATACATTAAAAGGGGTGATTATATCAGTCGCCAGACTCGGTAAAAAATGTTTAGACCCCGTTTATCATAATCTTGATCATGTTTTTGACAACCTGTTTGATATTGATCCCAAATGGATTGGGTGGGAATATAGGTTGAAGAAAATGGAGAAACGAGTTAAGAAAATGAAGAAATTCGCAGTTGTTATGTCGCATTTGCATGAAGAACTTGAAGGGTTATCTGATCTAGAAACCAAATTAACAAAAATGCAATCCAACGGTGTGAATCAAGGGCAATTGCAAGAGTTTCATCAGAAAGTGATGTGGCAACGCGAGGAGGTAAATCGCCTATGTGAAATGTCTCCATGGGTTAGATCTTATGATTATATTGTTAGATTATTGCTTAGATCTCTTTTAACAATAGTTGAAAGAATCAAGGTCGTTTTCGGAATAACAACCGAAAATAGATATTTTGAAGTAAGAAATTTGCCTCATGGTGGTTGTTTTGTACCCAAGAATTCGATTTCGGTTTATCCGTCTGAAGGTTCTTTCAAGAGATCCATATCAAATCTTGGACATAAACCCGTCATTTGTGGGAGATATCCATCATACAGACCGCGTTCACATTATCCTATCGCGTGTTCTCCAAGGGTGAACGGTATTTTTCAAAATGACGGTTTTGACCCTACCAAGAAAGGTTCTTTTTCCTTGAAATCCAAGCAAAGATTTGTGAATGATCAAGAACCAACCCTTGGGGAAGCTGCATTAGCTTTACGGTATGCAAACATCATCATTCTCATCGAGACATTAGCAATGTCACATCGGGTCATAACATGTGATGCAAGAAACGACTTGTATGATATGCTAACAACAAACATCAAACAATCTTTAAGAAAAAAACTGTTTCTATCAAAGAAAGAATCTTTGTTAACGTACGATGAACGTGTTGCATCGGGTCAAAGATCTTCGGTACAAAGGATTCTAGATTGGTTATCTCCACTCGCGCATAACATGATAAAATGGTATTCTGAGAGAAATTTTGAAAAGCAACCAATGGGTTCAGGAGGAAATGTTCTTTTGGTTCAAACTTTGTATTATGCAGATCAAGCAACAAGTGAGATCGCGATCACAGAACTAATTGTGGGACTTCATTATGTTTCAAGATTCAGTCAAGAAATCATTGACAGATCTTTAATGGGGTCTGCATGATGGTTAATCTGTTTTATGGTTTTGTTATCAATACATATGGTTTTGTTTTGTTTTGTTTTAGTTTTGTTTGGCATAACCTTGCGGGTTCATTGTAAATTATGTTGATATTGTAAGATGATTATGGGTTCTTAAAAACCTGCGAAGACGCGCTTTGAATGGAAATTGATATTTGAGGTTGTTTGGTATGTTTTTGTATCATCCAACATGACCTTGTGTACAAGTGCACACCAGATCGGTTAGTGAATTAGTTGCATATATTCTCTTATTTTAATACCTAATTACATATGTACTTAACCTAAATTTTAAATGCATATGTCCTCTCAAAAAGAGTATACATATGATATTTTTATGTTTAAGTAAAGAATTGTATTTAAATAAAAACGTGAATTGGCCTTTTCACGATAATTTAAACATTTTAAAAACAAGTTATTTAAGTTTAATAAGAGGAATGAAAACAAAATGGCGCCCATGGCCTAATGGATAAGGCGTCTGACTTCTAATCAGGCGATTGTGGGTTCGAGTCCCACTGGGCGTGATCTTTTAACTAACCTTTTTTTACTTTATGGGCCTTTATACTATATGTCGGCGGCCCATTGGGCCTTTTGGCCCGATCCTTGTTGACTTACTGGGCCATGTAGAAAAGAAATGGGAAAATAGGACGTGCTTTTTCTGGTGCGGGTCGGGTTGACCACTTAAAGTTGGCTGGTTCGTGAAAAATGGACTTTTAAAAAAAAAAGAAAACCATGGGCAATAAAGACTTAAAAGGGATTGACAGTAGAATGAGCACATAATTCATAGGCTTCCAAAAGTGAAAATGCATCTCTTTTATAGTAACAAATAACTATTTCTTTCACATCACTGTTACCTAAGAATTGCAAATAATACGATTTACAATCATTTCTGTTTTTCAGTCAAAAGCATAAGTCAGTCTATTTGTTCTCTCTTTAGGCTGCATATGTTATATGCTAGCTAGAGTACAACAAAAAAAAAAAAAAGATAAAATAATATTAAGAGAAATTTGATATCTTTTCTTGAATAATTGCATCATTCTCTATTTAAAAATTGAAATTCACTTCGCGCCAGAGGCGAAGGGTAGTGTGGGCCTGGGGTAGCCCGGGCAACCCCAGTTTTTTTCGCGCATAGTGTAAAATTCCCGATTTCGACCAAATTTTTTTATATATATATAGGCCGGCAACCCGCCAAATTCCTTAAAATTCTGCATATATGATCTTGGCAACCCCACCTCCACAATCCTAGCTTCGCCACTGCTTCGCGCAAAGTACTAAAACAAAGATTCACGTTTTTTTAGATATAAAAAGAGAAATCACAATTACGGAATTAATGTAAAAATGTTGAGTTCGATATTGGGCTTGAGAATTTGAGATATTAAAACTTTTGGGTCTGATCGTTGGAACAAACCGCCTAACGAGCATGAGAGATATGTTAAAAAAAAACTTAACTGTTTCATTATTCTTTTTCTTTTGAATAGCAAATGAATATTTCATTCAAAACGCAAGTAGAAAACTTGACCAAAAATACACTATAGCATACCATTGGAGACGTGTATTATGTGAACCTAATCTTACAGAGTTAACTAAAAAACTTAATTTGTATCCTTCATTTTTCAATTTGAGCCCTCCATTTTAGATGTGTTACATAGTGTACACATGTGTTACACATCTTAAAATGAAGTGCCCAAATTGAGTTACTTATAAAATGGAAGGCTTATATTAAGTTGTGTTAACTCTCTAAGATTAGGTCCAGTTAAAACACTCCCACGTACCATTATTCAATTAGTTGCTCTATAACACTTTTTCATTAGTAATTTTATCACTTCATCATGAGAGATTGAGAGAGAGTTGTTTTTGGGTTGAATATTAATTGAATGTTAACACTTACGGATGCAAAAACCAAAGTTGATATCATGAGAGATTGAGAGAGAGTTGTTTTTGGGTTGAATATTAATTGAATGTTCACAGTTACGGATGCAAAAAACAAAAGTTGATGCTGTAGTTTAGGATGATGATATTTAAAATCTAGTACTTTTGCTTATTTGGTAGTGTGTGAGTATAGTAGAGCAATCAATGTTACACTGCAAAACTAGACGTTTGTCGGCGCAGACCACATCATTATCAGATTCATAAATCATCATAATCTTACAATTATCATGAACCCTATTTCGATATATATATTTATTTATGGAGTTGTAATTAATTAATAGCCCCACTAGTACAATGCATATGCTTCAATGTGGTCTGCTGACAATTTATGATCAAAGCTACTTGTTATGGACCACTTTTGTTTATCAAGAAACATGTGTTTTTAGCAGAAATATTGTTTCTGATTTCTCCCTCAGATTCCAACATTATTTAATAAAATTAAAAATTTGTCGTTCAATTTAAATGAGATAAGAAAGTAGCCGGTGTAAAAGAAAATGCATGATAAAACAATACATGCGCGTGTATAGTTTTTTTAGCAAGTACAAGGCCGCTTTAGGACGTGAATACATTTTATAATTCTTCATTTAGATTATTATAAGAAATAGATTTGTTAAAATATGCTTACAAGACTAGGGTCAGAATTAAATACGAAGAATCTTTATTATAGGAAAGGTAGAAAAGATTTTAATTTTATCATTACATAACCGACTCAAACGAACTCTGATTGAACTCATTTCAGCAGCGTTAGAACCGTCTCGCCGAACCCTTTCATCTTAGTTTTCAGGGTTTGGTTTCTGGGCTTTAACTTTTAAGGTTTAGCTTTTAGAGTTTAACTTTTAAGATTTAGGCTTTTCTTTTAAGTGAAGATGGGGGTTCAGGTTTTTGGAAATGAGGTGATGGGTGGGTTTT